>JAPYZA010011513.1:0-12271 GCA_030522685.1 Eupelmus azureus | reverse complement strand
ATGCGATTTTGGGGGTGGTGTAAAATTATATTAAGTGGTGATTAATTATAATCAAGCATTTCACGTTGATTGGCAGGCTGTAATGTCATTCCGCTGGGAATTAACGATGATTTATTGATTTTTGAGATATTTCGGGGGTGGGGGTGGTTTCAAATCATCCCCCGGATTTGGGAACTATGTCAGCTTCTAGTACGTGCGGAGTGATAAATTATAACGCCAGAGTCATCTCTCTATCTTAATTAGAACAATGCGATTTTGGGGGTGGTGTAAAATTATATTAAGTGGTGATTAATTATAATCAAGCATTTCACGTTGATTGGCAGGCTGTAATGTCATTCCGCTGGGATTTAACAATGATTTATTGATTTTTGAGATATTTCGGGGATGGGGTGGTTTAAAATCATCCCCCGGATTTTAGAACAATGCCAGCTTCTAGTACGTGCCGAATAATAAATTATGACGCCAGAATCATCTCTCTATCATAATTAGTACAAAAGTTATGCGATTTCGGTATCGGTAATATATTCGTGAAAAACTAGTGAAAAATGATGTACTTGTTAATTTTGGTTTATGCCTTAGTTACTACTGCAGCTTAATAGAGCTCATATATTTATAGTAAGCATCAATAAGCAGTGAAGGTGATATTAAATAATTTAAACAGTTTAAAATTCTAATTGCATTAATCAAATGATTTTTAATAAGTAAATTAGCAAAGAACTTATTTAAAACCATTAATAAAACCATTAGTAATTTATTGTTAAATATTTGCAGTGGCGCATAAAATGAAATATTAGATAACTAATTGTTTTACGATCAACCAGATGCATTAATATTCTAGCAATTTAAACAAAGTATGATCAAATGTTTATGAATTATGTTCTAGAAAATTATGTATGCATGTAAACTGTATAGTTGTATTTTCCATAAAGTGTCATGAGCTTTTTCACAGCTTTTAATTTAGATGCATTAATTTCAATGCAACAAGTTATAAATTGCTGTAAAAATAAATATTTATTTTGAATTACTGTTTATTATTTAAAACTTTTACAGGTAGAATTGATGTGCATATATGATAGTATGCTGATAGAAGTTGAAGTAAAACAAATATATTATACGCGTTTTACTCGAATGTATTTTTTTGCTATTTCTTGTGCACAGATGTAAACATAAATAATTTAGTTTCAGCACAAGAGATAGGAGTGCTGTTTTGGGACCAAGATATCCTATTTGCATATTACATAAGCTATCTTTATGTTTATTATGGTCATGATTGGGTTGGTCGATCATATTTAGGTTTGGATTTTAAGGTTGTAGATAGAACTAACTTTCATTAAAATAATTATTTTACATTTTTGAACCACGGTTTTAAAAAGTTCAGAAAAATTGCAGTCAAAGTGCTTTCTTGCAGTTTTTCATTTTGAGCAATCTATTACAAAGAAAATTGAGGTTGAAAATTTTCATAAAATGAAAAAATTGCTTCCTAGCCGACCCTTGATATTTAAAAATTTTTTATTGTATCCAAAAAAGGAATTTTCACCACTCTAACCTCAAAATCACTCCTTTGATCATAATTTTTCGGTTCTCGCGGTGAATAATACAGTTCGACACTAGAGCGTAAGTCGATTTTTATCTCCCTCGAATTTTCTCCCTCGCTTCGCTCGGTCGAAAAACGTCTCGGGAGCTAAATAATCGTCTTCCGCCACCGTATCGAAATGTACTATTTCACCATACCTTGGCCAAAAGTACCACTTTCGCTCCCGGCTCAAAATCACGAAAGTGGTATTTTCGGCCCGGGTATGGTGAAAAATAGTATACGCACCACAGGAGGAAATAAAGAAAGCCTCAGATCTCATGTTTATTGCCCTCGGCTTCGCTTCGGGCGACAATTTACATGCCATCTGAGACGTTCTTTATTTTTCCTCCCTAGGTGCATAATATACTATATGCCGTTAGATTCGTGGAAATGAAAGAGTTAATATTTTATTAATCTTCACATTTAAAATAAAAATATATTTAAAAATACATTTATTTATCAAATAATCCCCAATAAACACAGGGTGCAGGACGATGTGGGGGATCCTGTGGAGGGCTGTGGAGGGGAGTTTGGGAGGGGGGGGGGGGGGGGGGAGTCATAACAGACAAAAATAACGTTAATATAACGTAAATTCTACGTTTTTTCAACAAATTAGTTTTGAATGGAAAATGGGGTGGAGTGGGGGTGGAATCGTAAGCCCCTTGATATAACTATATAATATAGGGAGATATATATATGTGTGTGTGTGTGTGCGTGCGTGCGTTTGTGTATGTGTGTGCGTGCGTGCGTGCGTTTGTGTATGTGTATGCGCGCGTGCGTGCGTTTGTGTATGTGGGTGTGTGTGTGTGTGTATGTGAGTGTGTGCGTGCGTGCGTGTGTGTGTGCGTGCGCGCGCGTGTGTGTGTGTGTGCGTGTATGCGTGCGTGTTTGTGTGTGTGTGTGTATTCTGTAAATTTACTTTCATCATTTATAATATAAAGCAGTAGTTAATATCGAAAAACACATGAATCTTGTGTAAAAATGAATAGCGGATCGTGTGTTAATTTCTGATCAGCATATTCTAAATCAAAAATATCTGACCAAACATTTTCGAATAACAAAGTATGTAATATTCGAATATTATCGTTATTTAATTGCACATAATTTAATTTCGCAATTAATAAATTTAACATATGAGGTTTTCAATGTTTATTTCGGATTGTATAACTAGAGCGAAAATCCTAATGTAAGAATTGTATGATAATTTCGAGTACCATAATGTTTTTGAGGATATCGCAACCTGGAGGTGACCACTGAGGAATTACATAGCTCAGAACTGTGGTGGTAAGGGCCTTATTGGATCAGATAAAAGCCTGCAAATTGGACTTCTCAAGATAACATTGAGCTTTCAGAGCCAATGGAGGCCAAAGCTCTCGTTGTTGTTCAGAACGACGAAAAAAGCGTTCTGCAATCTCTTGAAAAATTTTCGTCTATTGCCAAAATCATTAGAATTACAGCCTACATATATCGTTGGAAAATTAACGCCAAATTACGTAAGCACGAGCGTGTTATCTCGTTTCTCACTGCATCCGAGCTTCGATCAGCGAAATTCGCACTTTTTAGGGTAGTGCAACACTCACATTTTGTAAAAGAGTACTACATCTTGTCTAATGTCAAAGAAAAAATCTCGTAAAAGTCTACTTCGCAGACTCTCGCCTTTTATTTGCTCGTAAGGGTTATTGCGAGTAGAAGGTGGATCGCAAAACACGTCGCTGTCTTACTGGGTAGGTCATCCATTATCTCATCGTCGCACAGTATTTTTGTAAAACGTATGGTGGAACAACTTCATTTCACGATATTACACGGATGCATACAATTAATGCTTAGTGAGATATTCCGTTGTTTCTGGATTCCAAGAGTTACTCGATTGGTGCAGGGGATCTTCAGAAAATGCACTTATTGCCTGCATCTTGCAGCCAAACTAATAACTCAACAAATAGCGCCCCTCCCGGCAGTCAGAGTTACTCCACGTATGACTTTTGAAGCCGTTGGAGTAGATTTTGCTGGCCCCATCTCGATCTTGTTCTCTCGTGGCCGAGGAGCCAAGACCACAAAAGTGTATTTCAGCATCTTTGTTTGTATGTTTTCTAAAGCTGTTCATATAGAGGTCGTCTCAGATCTAACCACAAATGCCTTTCTCACTGCCTTTCAAAGGTTAGTATGTCGTCTCGATCGAGTTTCGAAGGTTCGCAGCCTCAATGGTTGAAAATTTATGGGAGCCAGTCAAGAGCTGAGAAGGCTGTTTGCCCAAGCTTCATCCTTCTCTCAAGATGTTGCACAGTTAGCTTAGGACGCGGTCACGTGGCATTTTGCTCCTCCTCGTTCGCCACATTTTTGATGTCTTTATGAGAGCGCTGTGCTAAGCTTCAAGCATTATCTCAATCGAGTCTTAAAAGACTCCATCCTCATTTTCGAAGAGCTTTCAACTCTCACAACTCAAACAGAAGCTTCTCTTGATTCCCACCCAATCTGTCCTCTCTCTTCAGAAGGCACAGATTTGGTTGCAGTCACTCCAGCACACTCCTTGATTGGACGATCAATTATTGCCATGCCCGAACCTGTTAACACTGATTTAACTATGAAAATCTCTTGCAGATGGAATCTCATTCAAAGTATAAGAAACGATTTTTGGAGGAAGTGGAGGAAAGATGAAGAGGAAAGAAGTTATGCATCATTATCAACAAAGAGGCAAGTGGCTGGACGTGAAGCAACAGCTGGGCATTTACAACATTGTTCTCGTTAAGAACGAGCTCATGCCTCCTACAAAGTGGCCTCTAGCATGGGTCACAGCGATTCATCAAGGCAAAGATGGGCTGATTCGCGTCTTTGATGTGAAGACTGCCATATTATAATACCGACGAGCTTTGAACAAGCTCATTCTTCTGCCAGTGGAGCCTAAACACGGTCAACAAGTTTCAGATGATTATCGCAGCAATGTAGTCACGTCAAGTTTCTGATCTCGCGTGCACCTGACAAACACTACACTCTCTTCCTTGTATCACTCTCGACTTATCAAAAAAGCGACTTTGTTCTTCATATGCCTTTATAACAAGATTGGTATCTGCTTAGAGTCACAGTTTTATTGTAATACGCGAATACCTTAGTTTTTAATTTTGTCAGTAATCTGCAGAATGCAATCTCATTTCGAGTCACTAGTTTAATAGCTCATCGTGCCATTCAATTCTACCGCTTTGCGTTTGAAGTGACTTATCGCGGTTAAAATTCTACTAACGTGATTTGCCGTCTGTGATGCCCAGGCGTTCGCCCCTATGCGCTTAAGCCATAAGTCCGCGAGAGGCCCACCTGTTGATGTCACAGACGCTACGAAATTCGTATCCAACACTGCTTTAAGTTAACCTTTTCGATTATACATGCTCTGAGCAGCCGTCCCGGTCGACGACTTGTCTAGTCACGTATCGACTCTCGTCGTTTCCCCAATTAGCGTTTGTAAGCAAGTCGTATACAGTTTAATTCTTAGCAAAATTAGCAATTGCTTTCTAAAGGTCTTCTTCGACCTACTCTTCTATTCAGTCTTAAATTTAGTTTTCTGTCGCTTGGATATCTCATCCACATTCCACCTCACTTTTCACTTACTATTGTTCGGTAGCTTATTTCGTTTCGAAATTGTTGCTTGCTTCGAGCAAGAAAGGGGGCCGTATATTCACGTGTATCCCTCCGTTTTCTGAGAAAACTTATTCACAGTTTCACAGACAGAGCCGAGCGTCTTTCGATATCGCGCAAGCCGTTTCGCGCACCCTGATTGGCTCAATTGAAATGAGTTCGACAGGCTCCGCTCTGGCTGTGTCTCTCGCGTTCCGCGGTTCGCGCCGGGAGTCGGTACTTGGCGTCAGTCCGCACAGCTAGCAGCAATTGTGCTCGTATACACCTCGTCTCCGCGATCTTCACGTCTGTACTTCGACAAAGAAGGTTCCCTTCTCGTCAGGACGGCAACCCTTTTTCGCGACTCTCACTATTTTAAACGTGTAAAAACACAAGAGAAATACATAGTTCTTTACAACCAAAATTTCGCTAGACGCGCCCATTCGTTTTTCGCACGCTTTCACACCTTAATCCCAGGTCAGAAATTTACATTCACGGGCTTCAGGATACCACGAGAACATCCTTACTCAACAAATATTACAATATGTAAACAAACTCATATTTTTATTTATTTCTCTAAAGATAAAATATTTTGTAATAGCACCTTTAACATTTGTTTAATTTTACCTCAATATATTGTAAGATTTTCTATACATGTATGCTAACTGCTACTATGTTGTATATTAAACATTACTATGTAAGTATAGTAAATGTTACTATTTGCATGAAGTAAAGTATAGAGGCTTTTTTATATTTTCGTTAACAATAAAAGGTATTTTTGGTAGCAATATTTAATTAATTATCATTCATAGTTTTATAAACTGAATATGTACAGTTCATGTTTTCAAAAGTTTGTTCGTCGTATTAAATAATATAGTACCAACAAATATATTCGATTTCACTATGCAATATAGTAATAGTACATTATGCAACAAGGGGCAAAAGTAGCAGATTTTTCCACAAGGCTGCGTTTACTGCCCGAGCGAAGCGAGGGCAGTAATCAGCCGAGGTAAAAATATTCTTGTAAGGGCAGTATAATCACCCAAGGGAAAGATCTACTTTTGTCCCGTATTGCATATAGTATTTTATTCCACTTTCAACCGAAAGACCACTCTTGGATCTTGAAAACTGGACCGAAACACAGGGTCAAAACAATTTTGCTTGAGAAAAAACGAACATAAAAATATGTAATTTGAAATTATAAAAAAAACAAACAAAATTTATGTGTATATTTTTTCACAAAGCAATGGGTTTGATATATATATATAAAACGATCTATTATAAAACGAATATAAAAAGATCTATTATATATAAAAATGTATAAATTGGAAAAAAAAATATATATAATGTGTGTGTAAGTATATACATATATATAGATATGCATGTGTGTATATATATATCGATATATATTCCCAAAAAGTAGTTTTTAAAAGACTTCTCGGCCCGCTTTTAGCGCAATTCGATAAATAAGGCATAGATATCGCAAAATATCATGAAAACGACGTCAAACCGAGGAAAATAACATAACAATATCGAAAAATTACGTATAAAAGCGAAATAATAACGAAAAATCTTCTGAAATAACGGCTATTATTGAAGATACCGGAGATTTTAGATAAATCAAGAGCAAATATAGCAAAATGTTATGAAATCGACGTTAAATCGAGGAAAATAAGGTAAAAATGACGAAAAATAAGGTGAAGAGGTGAAAAAATAACGGAAAACCCTCTGAAATAACGGCTAATTTTGGAGATACGCTGAAATTTTCGATAAATTAAGCACTAATGTCGCAGAATCCCATGAATACGACGTCAAATTAAGGACAATAACGAGCAAATGTCGAAAAATAACGTGCAACTGTAGAGAAATTACGTAAAAAACTGTAACAAGAACGTTATAATCTCTACAATAACGGCTATTTTGTTGATAAAGGGAAATCTTTGATAAATCACGCTTAAATATCGCAAAATGTCATGAAAACGACGTCAAATCGAGAAAAATAACGTAAAAATATCGAAAAATAACGTAAGAAAGTGGGTAAATAACGTAAAACCCCTCAAAATAACGGCTAGATTCTGAGATAAAGGACGATAATTCATAGATTAAGCAAAAATATCGCTAAATACCAAGAAAACGACGTCAAATCGAGAAAAATATCGTAAAAATATCGAAAAATAACGTTAAAAAGTGGAAAAAACCTAAAACCCCTCAAAATAACGACTACTTTCGGAGATAAAGGGGGATAATCCATAAATAAAGCAAAAATATCGCAAAATATCAAGAAAAGAACGTCAAATCGAGGAAAAAAACGTAAAAATATCGAAAAATAACGTAAGAAAGTGTAAAAATAACGTAAAACCCCTCAAAAGAATGGATAGTTTCCGAGATAAAGGGGGATAATTTATAAATCAAGCAATCATATCGCAAAATATCAAGAAGACGATGTCCAATCGAGAAAAATGACGTAGAAATGTCGAAAAATGACGTAAAAATGTGGAAAAAAACCTAAAACCCCTCAAAAGAAGGATAATTCATAAATCAAGCAATAATATCGCAAAATATCAAGAAAACGACGTCCAATCGAGGAAAATAACGTAAAAATATCGAAAAATAACGTAAAAAAGTGAAAAAATAACGTAAAGTCCCTCATAATAACGGCTAGTTTTGGAGATGAGGGCGGCCTCGGAAATTCTTATACACGGCGGCGGCGGCGGCGGCGGCGGCAGTGGTTGCGGCGAAATAATATTATAATATAGAGATATATATATATACATACACACACATTATATATATATATAATTTTTTTTTTTTCAATTTACACATTTTTGTCTTTTTTTCCTGAAGCAAAATTGCTTCGACCCCGCATTTCAAAATCCAAAAGTGTTCTTTCGGTCGAAAGTGGTATAAAATACTATATGCAACACGCGACAAAAGTAGATCTTTCCCTTGGGTGATTATACTGCCCTTACAAGAATATTTTACCGGAATATTTGTTCGGGCAGTAAACTTACCCGCGGGAAAAATCTGCTACTTTTGCCCCTTATTGCATAATGTACTATTATATTAAAGTAAACAAAAATTTTTGTGTTTTAAATGTGTTTAAATCTTTTATATTATTATGATTTTCTCTTCTTTAGATCAATACTTGATTATTGCCTTGAAAATTTAAAATCTTAAAATTTTAATGTAGAAATGCATCATTAAGAAAATGAATTTTTCCATTATTAACGGTATTGATTATAATTATAAATATATTACTCAACTGTTACTAAAAATAAAAGTACATTAGTTTTAAAGTAAAATCTATATTTCTTGGTATGATAAATTATTCTTGGATGTAAAAATAAATTTCTTTATTGATTTTGGCGTACTAAGATGTTATATTTTGACAGTTACGAAGTCAGTATTTTGGAGGGATTAAAAAGCGTCCCTTTTCAAGACTAAAAAATTAATAACAAAAAGATGAAAATCCGCATGTACAAAAGTTTCTCGTTGATTACATATTTTTTCCATACCTTACATCTAATTTCAGAATACATGCATGCCGAAATTCAAAGAATCATTTTACCTTTAGTGAGGTTTTCGTCGAAAAAGTGTTACTATAACGTAAAAAATAAGAAAATAATAAATTAAAAATAAGAACCAGGCAAGATGCAACTATAATTAAACTGAGAATTTAAAACGAACTCACATTCCACGACCACGAACGATTCGAATTTGAGGGCCGCCATAGTGATAAGCTATTTATTGTTACCGGCATATCGCTCTCAGATGTTACTGGCACAAGTTTCAAATAAATTTGAAACCTGCACCTCGATTTAATACGCGAACGTGGAGATATAGAGGAGGAAATAGAAGCATAGGCAGACTCTTTATATCAGCGCATCATAAGCCGCACAGAGGTGGTACATCGTCAAACGCCCCCCCCCCTCTCTCTCTTAGCTGGAGAAGCCTTGCAAGTCGAGCCATCGATACTCAACGCGCCATCTCCGAGGCGCCTACGGAACTAAGTAGTAACGACAGGAGGATAGGGTAGGAATAACAGTTGCCGACATGCGCGCGAGATTCAAATGTACAATTAGTTAATAAGAGCGCGAAATTCAAAATTATATATGTACATAAAGCCCCTTTATTCATTATAATATTCTACTATGGATATTAATGTCGGCAACTGTTTTAGGGATCAGAAGAGATGTGAAGCGGAGTCGAAGGTTGATTTATTGGTAGTCCCTCTTAATTAATTCTACAGAAGTTTAATATATATTTTCTTTAAATTGTGCATCTTCCATACGGTTTAGTGTATCATTATAGTACTATATATTGAGCATTTCAGAGATAAAGCGTCTGTTAAGATTTTTTTTCTCTGTCAATTATTTTAACTTTATCAAAATTGGTATTATGTCCTGTGTTGCAAATTTGTTCAGCGAAGGCCGAGGTGAAGGATTTGTTTCTTACGTCACATCGGTGTTCGTCAAAACGTTTTTAGAGTTGTCTCTTACTCATACCGACGTTTGTGCTCTATCAATCTCTATAATCAATATTGTTCACAATATAGCAAATATCACAATTATCCATCTTGTCTTTATCTAATTTGATAAATTTACTGAGGTTATTAGAAGTTTTTGAGATAAGTGCCAAATTAGAGTTGTGTAATATTTTGTTAATTCTATATGAAAAATTTTTATTGTATGCCAATACAATTTTATTTTGTCTTAAAAAGTTTAATTTGTTACTATAGTTCTTTGCTATTGTGCCAGAATTTTTGTTAGCAATATAGTGCAATCTCTTACTCATATATTTTTTAATGAAAGCAAGAGAATAACTATTGCATTGGAGGAATTTTTTAATGATGTTAATATTGTCAGAATAGAAAGGATGGTGTGAAACGTTAATGCTTTTGTCAACAAGATTATATATAATGGCAATTTTTCGCGATGTTGGATGATGTGACAAGAAATTGATGTAACTTCCTGATGCTGTCTTCTTTCTAAACCAATTTACTATGAATATATCGTCTTTTTCTATATATCGTAATATCAAGAAAGTTAATACTTTTGTTATTGTCGTTTTCGTTTTCTATTGTGAATTGTAAGTGCTCATTGTAATTGTTAAAGGTGACAAGAGTGGAGCTGATTTTTTTTTATTGATGATAAGGATACAGTCATCAACGTATCATTTGTACAGTAAAACATCAGAACCCAAGGAATGAATGCAAGAGGTCTCAAGGGCTTTTAGAGCTAATTCAGCAAACCATGGGCTCGTGAAAAACCCCTTAGGGGCACCCAGGATCTGCTGGTAGAATTTTTCGTTGAATTGAAAGAAGGTGGAAGAAAGTAATGTATCAATGCCCTCGAGAAACTCATGCAGCGCTAGGTTAATTTTTCCATTAAGGTATTTCCTTTTATTTGGAAATAGCCTGCAGAATAAGGTCCATATTGATATTCGTGAAAAGTGACACGACATCGAAGGACGCTAATCGAAAATTTTCGGGAATCGTTGTTATATCAAGCGTTTCCTTGAGCTCCGAGCTGCTTTTCACTGACGATGTAAGACGAGGGAGATGGGCGCTGAACAGTTTGCAGAGGCCTTTATTAAAATTGTGAGTGGGACTGTAGATCGCTTTTTTATTTGCCGGAAAATCTCTTTTATGAATTTTTATTAATCCATAATCCACAAACGATACGTTGATGACTGTCTCCTTATCATCAATAAAGAAAAAAATCAACTCTACTCTTGACACTTTTAACAATTACAATAAACACTTGCAATTCACAATAGAAAACGAAAACAACAATAACAATAGTATTAATTTTCTTGATACCACGATAAATAGAAAAAAAAACAATATTTCCATAAAAAATTGGTTTAGAAAGAAGAAATTCACTCGAAGATGCCTGGTTATTTTAGAAGAAATAATATTCATTCATACATTTACTTAAAAAATATAACTTCTTATCAATTAAATATCAATATTAATATTTAATTTTCTATAGAATCAAATCGGTAGAAAACTGGCCGCCGGCCAAAAAGTAGCTAGTATGTGAGTGTCTGTAGTTATAAGATGATAATAACGGAAAGGCATGAGTTTAGAGGCAAAGTTGAGAGAGAGAGAGACAATAGCGCGAAAATCTAGATATAACCATGAAGTAAAATATCTGTATAAAGGACTACAGCGACTAAGAATAAAAAATTTAAACAGGAGAAAAGTTAAGGAGAGAAAGAGAAATAAAGAACAGCGAACGAGAGTAGGAAGGAACAAGGAATAGGCAATGATAAAAGAATATGAATATAGATGGAGAACCACAAAGTATAGAAGACATCATAGGAATTCTGAAATAAGAGAAATTAAAGGAAGAAGAAAAGGATATCAAGGAGAGAAGCGAAGAAGAAAAAGCGATGGATAAATGGATGAAGAAAGTGGAAGAAATACTGAAAGAGCAGAAGAGAACAAAAAGTATAATTGAAAGTTGGAAGAAAAGGTTGAAGGAGACTGAAGATAAAACAGCTGAATTAGAAAGAAGATTAAGGAAAATAGAAAAAGTTGAAGAAAAGAGAGAGGAAGAGAAGGAGCTGGAGAGGAAAGAAAAAGAAAGAGAAGTGAGAATGCAGAAAATAGAAGATCTAAAGGATCAGATAAAAAAGTTGAGAACAAATAATGAAAATGATAAAAAAGAAAGGGGTTCAAAGAGTAATGAAGAAAATAAAAAGAAAATAGAAGAGAAGAAGAAAAATGAAAGAATATGTAATGATCTAAAATGGATGGCAGAAGAGACGGAAAGAGAAAAGAGAAGGAAAAACATAATCTTAACAGGGCTGGATAGGAATGGAAAAGATAGTAAAAAAAGATTGAAGAATGGATAAAAGAAAAACTGGAGGTGGAAATCGGAATAAGAAATGTTTGGGAAATCAAAGGAAACAACAACAAGATGGGAGTAACATGTGAGTCTGTAAAGGTTAAAGATAAAGTTATGAAGAAAAGAAATAAATTAAGAAAACAGAAGATATATATATACTAGTGGGGCTTCGCCCCCCTGCTCGCTCCGCTCGCCAACCCCCCACTCCCCACTATTTATATATATATATATATATCTATATTAT
>JAPYZA010011512.1:0-11513 GCA_030522685.1 Eupelmus azureus | reverse complement strand
TTTTAGAAACTATTTTAATTTTTCTAAAATTGAACCAAAATAATAATTATAATAAATATTTTCATTTTCAGGTTATAAAGGTGTTGTGCCCCCTTAAGTGATACCCGATTTGACCGGATTCTCTTATATTGCACAGAATGGCAGCCATTTTATAAAGAATTTGGTGAAAATATTGAATTTCATGAAGACTTACCAAAGAGCGAAGATTATACTGCAGACCCGAGACCTAAACTATTAATTCTCGATGACTTAATGCGTGAATCATCATGCGCAACTGTTGTCAATTTATTCATTAAAGGAAGTCATCATAATAACTTAAGCGTTTTTTTTATTTCAAAAAATCTTTTTCATCGGGGGCAACGAGAAATTTCTTTAAATTCAAGCTACATAGTAACTTTTAAAAATTCTCGCGATCGATCACAAATTCATCATTTAGCACGCCAGGTTTGCCCGGAAAGCCCTAAATTTTTATAAGAAGCTTATCAAGACGCTACTTGTAAGCCATTTCACTATCTACTTACAGATTTAAAACAAGATACACCTGAAAACGGTTGATTTCGTACATGTATTTTTCCATTCGATAAATATCAATATGTTTATATTGTTGATTTAGTTAATGAAGCTATGAGGACTAGAAAAAGGCATCCACCTCTTCGCTATGCGCAGTTTATTCGCGTACTTCGAAAGGTTACTATACCCCAGGAACTTATTAGTAGCAAACGACTTTGGCAAGATATTATAACACCTTCATCATCAGCAGAAGAGATAAGTCAAGCGGAGGAGGAAGAAGAAAAAGAAGAGAACGGCGACATTGAAAATATATTATTTATCAAAAGGGCGAAGAGAAAAGAAAAAGAGGTAGAGCAAGTTATAATACACCTAGTGCAGCAGCTCCTAAAAAAACTCATACAATACACCTAAATTAAATATTTTAACAGCGCCAAGATGGGCTCATCTGGCCGACTAATAGAAAGAGAGATAATGCCATCCGGTGAAAATATTATAGACAATTTAATAAGCGTCGTTCCTTTTAAGTTACATCTTCCTGGTTATGAATTTTTAGGTCCAGGAACTCATCTTGAAGAACGATTAGAGCATGGTGAAATGGGCATTAACCTGTTAGGTCTTGATTTGACCTATTAATCATAAAACCGCAATGGTCTAATGTCTCTAGTAATAAGAACTGTGTTTGAATACTTACTTGGTTAATCCGGAGCGCTGCTGCTCAGGTCCTTGTATGGATGGGTGCTCCCAAATAAATGTACATAAACATGCGAAACTTAGTGAAATAATATTTATTGGAAATGGTAATTTATTGGATACACGTTCTACAAATTGACAAACGTCGTATGATCGATTTAAGCAGGAGTAACTAATTTGACAAAAGCTTAGAAAATAAGCTGATTGCTTTCGGTAGTGAAATTACGAACAATTGAGGAGGACTCGGTCGCGCCGAATCACCGAGTCAACTATCGGAATCGAACTGCTTTTTGTGGTCTAGATCTTACATTTTTATATCTTTGTTTTAAGCGAGGTGCAGTTGAAGTTGCGAAAAGCTTCGTTTGCAGTCTCGTTTCTTTCGCGATGTATTTGAACGATTCGCCGCAAATCTTGCGCAAGCATCCATACTTCAGGCTGCGTTTTCGGCTTGGTTTATTTATTCAATCACTGACATTCTACAGATAGTAGTCAATATACATTACAAAAAATAAAGACAGAAGATATTAAAAATTTAAGGTTGTACGTCTTATGACGTAACAAACCCATTAGACAGAGCTTGTCTCGACAATAGTATTTCATATGCACAGAAAAATCGAAGCCATACTGAAGCTGTCAAAGTTTTAGCGAAACGAGCTTTTTCGCGCATGTTATCTGAAACTGCTGATAATGGAGAAAAGAGAGCAGCTACGATGACAGTTTTTTGCATGGTCAGCAAAATTGCATTTGATACACTTTTTAAAAATCTAAAAAGTTCTATAAAGAGAAAGAGAAAAAAATGTAAAAGATCAGTTTGTAAGAAGCATTAAAATAGAAAAAACGCTTAAAAAACATTATTATGGACTACCCTTACCTACAGCTTATACTGGAAAAAATAAACTTTTGAATGCAGCACGAACAAAATATAATCCTAAAAAGATTTCAGAATGGTTCGAGAGTCAAGATGAATATACTTTACACAAGATGGTACATCACCACTTTCCTCGTTGTACTTATAATGTATTTAATCGTTGTGATGTTTGAGAAGCTGATTTAGCTGACTTCAGGTCTCTAAGAAGCTACAATGATCAATATGGTTATGTTCTTGTAGTTATAGATGTGCTATCAAAGTATGCCTGGGCTGAACATCTTTTTGATAAATCATCTAAAACAGTTACTGAAGCATTAGAAAGAATTTTTTGCGAAACAATAATAAATGTATATTTTCGAACAGATAAAGGTAAAATTCGAATTTTTAGGTCGCGATGTTCAACAATTATTAAAGAAAAAAAATATAACCTATGGAACTGTTCGAGATCCCGATGTCAAAGCAGCTGTTGCAGAACGCTTTATTAGAACTTTAAAAGGACGTTTATGGCGATATTTTACTCATTTGCACACAAGACGATATATCGACGTATTGCAGAATATTGTCTGGTCCTGCAATGACTCCTGGCACAGTGGTATAAAAATCGTTCCTTCTAAAGTGACTTTGTATAACGCTTGCAAAGCCCGTCAAAATTTGATGAGGCGCTACTATAGCAAAAACACATATCAGCCTAAATATAGCGTAAATGATTTGGTTCGAGTCAGTCGAGCCAAGACTGTCTTTGGTAGAGCATACGAAGGTGGATGGACATTATAGCTATTTAAAATTATTCGTGTCAATACAAGTAAACCGCCACCAGTCTATACTTTGGAAGATCTTAATGGTGATAAAATTGATGGCGTTTTTTATGAATAGCAGTTAAGGAGAGTACAAAAAGATCTGATAAATGATATTTTCGAGATCGATAAAATCTTAAACACGAAAGGAAAAGGAAGAAAGAAACAATATTTTGTAAGCTGGAAATCGTATCCTGAAAAATTTAATTCTTGGGTGCTAGCTGTAGATTTGAAAAATCTACAATGAGAGAAGACTTTTACGTAGTTTTACCAAGTAATAGTAGTAAGTATTTGTTTCCAGAAAATATACCTACATTTTACTACTCAATTACCGCAAAATTTTTGTCTACATGGAGAATGGTGTGTGGGTCTTTCAGAAATTCAAGTTCCTCTTACATATCAGCATATATCTATCAAAGAAAAAGAGGGAGTTTTATGTGTCAAAACATCAAATAAAGATTCACAAATGATAAATAATTTGCGGTTCGAAAGTGACAAAGAGACGTTTTCTCAAGTTAAACCTGGTGTTTATTGTGTAATTAAAAGCCTTTTATCTGAAATAAATAATTTAAGTAATATAAAAGATCATCTAACTTTCGAAATTCAATGTGGTGGTTATATTCAAGTTATGTGTATATATAGTGAAGACTGCACAGTGTATATCCATACATTTACTTTGCCAAAAAAACTATATACAATACTAGGTTTTAAAAATAATGCATTTGTGTCATGCAGTGGTAATAGAGATAACTACTTTATCGGTGATCGTCCTGCAAATCTTATTAACGGTTTACCATCTATTTTGATGGTCTATAGCAATATCTGCCAACCATATGTAACAGGTGATGTCCACACATGGCTTTTGCGTGCTGTTCCTCTACACCTACATGACTTCACGTATGGCTGTACAGAAAGTTAAAACTTTTCTCCTCCTATGTATTTACCTTTGCTGTCTTCCTGGTTAAAGTCTGTTGAGATGGATATAACAGATCAACAAGGAAACCCAATTTCATTTGATTGTGATACGTTGTCTGTAACACTTCACGTTAAGCGGATCAGTTAAGCATTGGTGAATATGAAGATTTTTTCAGTAATCAAACTGGATCACTGATTGCGATAATTATTGCAAAATTGGTCGCAGATATAATCGCTACCAGTCAGGTGCAGGGATCGGTAGTTATTTAAAAGGATTATACAGAAGTACTGTACCAAAGTTCAAGCAACGCATTACACCTACACTTAAGCGCGGTGTTAAAGCTTTCGGTGAGGAAGCTGTTCGAACTAGTAAAAAATTTTGTTAGATATCACAAAAGAAAAAAAAACATTTAAGAACTCATTTCGGAGTCGTCTGCGAGAGGGTGGGAGTAATCTAAGACGAAAAGCTGAGGAGACATTAGACAAAATGCTTGGTTTGGAGAAAGAAGAAAGGGAGGTGGGAGAAGAAGAGAAGTCAAAATATAAAAAGAAACGAGAGGTGAAGAAATCTCAGTCTAACAGTGTTTCTGGCCTGATAATATCTCCACCGATAAACTTATAGAAGAAAAATAAGAAGAAGAAGAATAAGCTTTTAAATCAGATAGCATCAAGTAAAGGAAAAAGAAAAACGTTCGTTCAGCAAGAGACATTTTTGAAAATTAAACACCAAGATTTCGTTTTTACATGTTCATTCCTGTGAATCTTTAATGTCTGAATTGTTGCTTTTCGACTTTCCACCATCACAGATGGCAATTGAAAATTCTCACTGGGTTCTGTATAAACCAATATCATCGCTTTCTGATCAATCGCTAATTGAATTTACGATTCCTGGACATAGTGAGTACCTTGATTTGGCACACACATTGTTAAGCGTACGTGTGTATATATCACCTATTAGTGTACCAGAAAAGGACACTACTGCTTCTCCTGTTAGACATGTTGGTCTTGTGAATAATTTTATGCATTTCCTGTTTAATCAGGTTGATGTTTTTTTTAATTAGAAACCCGTCTCGTCCCCAAATAAAGCCTATGCATATAGATCGTATATTGAAACTTTACTTAATTATGGTCCTGCTGCGAAGCAGTCGCACTTAACAAGTGTTTTATGGTATGATGACACTCCAGGAAAAATGGATGCTACAGATGCCGATAGTAATGAAGGACTTGTAAAACGTAGAAAAGTTACGATTAATAATAAAGTAAATATGCTTGGGCACCTACACTGTGATGTCTTCAATCAAGATAAACTTCTGCTTAGCGGAATCGAGGTTAGAGTAAGACTTGTACGATCTACTGACAGTTTTTGTCTTATGGATCCTACTAATTCCTATACTGTTAAAATAACTGAAGCTCTTATTTATTAGGCGCCTCAAGATCAATCCTCATATTTTGCTAGCTCATCCTAGTATCCTTTAACCCGAGTAGAGGTTAAAGCTATATAATAAAAGTTAAAGTTAGATAATGGTGTACATGGCGAAACTATAGATAATATTATACTAGGTCAGTTACCGAAAAGAATAATTATATATATCCCTCAGGTGTTCTACAAAAATGTGTCAGTCGTTGATTAGCTATCAAAAAACAAGCAAGCAATCTTATAATGGATTTAGTGATAGATTTACAATGTTTTAAAGACAATAAAAATCATCTGTTATCTAAAGAGGTGGCTGTTTTTGCTTTACGTAAAGTCTTTAGTGCTCATTGGATCACATTGCCGATATGCAACTCTAGATTTCTACGAAAAAACATGAGGCAGAATAATTGGCTAACGTTAAATCATCATGGTATGGATTGGTATGATGAAGATGTTTCAATGAAAAATATTTATAAAAATTTACAAGCAATCTGCAAAAGAGCAGATAAGATTTATGTAAGAGAAAAGGAAAAAGCTGATTATATTACGCGCCTCTTCCTCATGATCAATATATGTAGTCTCCTCAACCCTGTACCGTTGTTGCCACAATTTTAACGCCTATATGGGTGTAAAAAGAAAACACGAATGTCGTTCGTATCACTGCAACGTCACTTGTCGCGCTGCCTCATTCTTTCGCTTTGTGCCGTTGAAGCCACATGTTTTGAGGTTGCATAAGAAAGATAATTAAAGAAAAATGTAAAGAAGCAGAAACGGGAAAGAAGAGATAGACGCTATAATAATCGTAGACGACATCGCAATCGCCATTATTCTTCAGATTCTACCGACTCCTATTCTGAATATTCTAATGCATCTTCATATAATAGTGAGTAATAACTTTAGCCATCGCATTTAAAATAGCATGGGCTCTAACCCTAGTGAAAATATAACAATAACACATAGCTTAGTTCGGCGCTAACCGATATTCATGCAAGCTATATCTTATATATACATATGTAAATACGTTTCATCTTGATGGCTCTAACCTCCCGATTGAAATTGGCTATAAGTTACAGTCGTTAATCAATTTTTTCATATTACATGACAATAGACTCTAACCTATTTAGTCATAACGAAATAATGAAATAAAAATAATGAAACTAAATAGAATATGAATGGGAATATATATGCTTAATTAACAAAAAAATAAATAAATTAATAAATAAATATTTTCCAAGCACTAACTTGGAATTTTTCTAAGCACTAACTTGGAATTGATATAAAGTTTTTACGGTTACTCTTTTCTGAGGGTTCTCGGTTTTCTTTCGTTCATTCAGGTGGAAGTCTAAGAAGCAATTCTTAAGATAGATCAAGGTCTCCGTTACGTGAAGAGACGAATACCGAGACAGATCGTACAATCTCATCTCAAAATGCACAAATTGAGAGCGCGTCAGCTTCAAAGCCGACAGCTCAAAAATCGATGGATCAAGAGGAGCAACCTCTGAGTGATGAATTAATTAATGCTCTAGGAAAAAGGTATTCCGAGGACCGAGTTTTAGCCTCACCGCTACACTCGCAGATAGCAATTCGTTGGTTAGAAATCATAAATCAAGGTCTTCCAAATGAAGAAAAAATAAATTTGGTTAAAAAATACCCGCTTCCAGACAATTGCACTTTCAGCGATCCACCAAAATTGAATGCGGAGATAAAGACTGTTATTCAAGCTGTTCTGCAGCGGTCGCAAAGGCATTATCAATAATGCTAGCTAATGGCAAAGATCTAGAAGATGTACCTATTATTGAATACTTGAGTGACGCTTTAAGAATCCTGGGTGATATCCAACGGGATGAAACGATGATTCGTCGAAGCCTAGTACTCGCTAATATAAATGCAACTTTAAAAAGTACTCTTGCTGAAACTTCTTCTAAGTAATATCTGTTTGGCGAGAAGTTGAATGAAAAAATTAAAGCGGCTAAAGCCTTAGAAATCACGGCGAAAGATCTTAGAGTTACGCCGAAAGGTTATTCAAATAAACCAGAAAACTCGAACATCCCGTCCCGTTATCGAGAGAAGGAAAATTCAAGGATGTGGGCCGAGCAAAAAGTTCGGAAAAATTACAAGAAAACATCTGCCCAACCGTATGCGAATCGCGGAAGACGGGATCAGGAGATTCAACGTCAGAAGCGATGTTAAATGATCCTGTAAGCCAAATAGCCGGTAGGCTAAAAAATTATCTATCAGAATGGAGAAAAATAACTTCAGATTCCGTAGTTCTTTCTTGGTTAAGTGGATACAAAATTCCTTTTTTGTCAAATCCGATACAAAAAGTTGAACCGAAAGAACATACTTGGCTGGATAAAGAAAAATTGCTATTCTAAATATTATTACAGATTTATTAGAAAAAGGCGCTATAAAGAAATGTGATAAAGTTAATAATCAATTTGTATCTAAAATCTTTTTAGTTGCAAAGCCTAATGGAACGTACAGACTAATATTAAATTTAAAACAATTAAATAAATTTATTGCTACTCATCATTTTAAACTAGAAGATGGTAGAACAGCTGCTAATTTAATATCAGAAAATAGCTTCATGGCAACCATAGATTTGAAAGATGCGTATTATTTAATATCAATTCATGAATCACATCGTAAATATCTAAGATTTGAGTTTAATCATAATATTTACGAGTTTATGTGTCTTCCTTTTGGTTTGAATATAGCGCCTTTTCTTTTTACGAAAATTTTGAAGCCGGTAGTAAAATATTTACGACAATTAGGTTTAATATCTGTTATATATTTAGACGATTTTCTTTTACTCGGAAATTCATATAATGATTGCGTAGAGAATATCAAAATAACGTCAATACTTTTAGAACGTTTAGGATTCATAATAAATTATGAAAAAAGTAATACTAATCCGAGTCAAAGATGTAAATACTTGGGCTTTATTTATGACTCAATTAATATAACAATTTAATTGCCTATTACTAAAAGAAATCATGTAAAGCAGTTAGTAAAACTAAAGCCGTTTCAAAGAATTAAAATTTGAGATTTCGCAAAAATATTGGGTTTTTTAATATCTTGCTGTGCAGCAGTTAACTACGGCTTTGTTTACACTAAAGAATGTGAAAGGGCAAAATATTTGGCACTTTATTCAAACTGTAATAATTATGATGGGCAAATGATTATAAGTAATGAAGTATTGAGAGAATTAAGCTGGTGGAAATCTATTGATGACTATTGTAAAAATCCTATAAGAAAGCCTGTGTATGATTTAGAAATTTACACTGACGCCTCCTTAACAGGTTGGGGAACATACTGTAACGGGAAGCGGGCACACGGCCATTGAAATGACACTGAAAAATCTCGCTTCATTAATAAATTAGAACTATTAGCTGCCTTTTTTAGATTAAAAATTTTTGCAAAAAATTTAAAAAATTGTTTTGCTCCACATAGATAATACAACAGCGTTATCGTATATCAATCAAATGGGAGGTGTTCAGTTTAAAAATTTAAACGAAATAGCGAAGCGTATCTGGCAGTGGTGCGAGTATAGAAAACTTTGGATATTCGCGACGTACATTGCATCAACAAAAAATACGGAAGCTGATAAAGAATCACGACGAGTTCAATCTCATATGGAAATCGGATTATCTAATGTGATATTTAAAAAGATTTGTTGTTTATTTGGAAAACCGGATATCCATCTTTTCGCTAGTCGAATCAATGCTAAATGTAGGAAGTATGTTTCATGGAAATCGGACCCAGATTCCTTTGCTGTTGATGCATTTACGATTTCGTGGGAAAATTATTTTTTGTATGCATTTCCACCCTGCTCAATTATTTTAAGAACTCTTCAAAAAATAAAAAATGACAGAGCTTATGGAATTATGATTGTACCGAATTGGCCTTCACAGCCTTGGTACCCGATTTTCAATGCTATGCTTGTTTTAGAACTATTTTATTTCAAGGCTGAAAATAACCTTATATTTTCCAGCGAAGAAGAGAAAACATTTTGGAGCAAAATTACCCTGGTGGCCGGAATCTTGTCCGCAGAGCCATAGAATTAAGAGATGTTCCGCAAGAATCAATGGAGATAACGCTTTCGTCATTAACTAATTCATCATTTAAACAATATGAATCATGTTTTAAAAAATGGTGGATTTTTTGTAAAGAAAAAGGTATAGGCCCGTTTGAAAAGTCAGTTCCATATATATTATTACTATTTTTATCGAATGTATATGAAAAAGGATCCGTCTATAGCTCGATTAACTGCTATAGATCAGCGATATCTCTACTTGTAGGTTCGGAGATAGGTCAAGACGATAGAATGTTACGTTTATTTAAGGGTTTATCAAAGCTTAGATCAGCAAAACCTAAATACGATTTAATATGGAATCCTAAAATCGTATTAGATTATTTAACTTCTTTGTTAGATAATGAACAGTTAACTTTAAAAGTATTGACAATGAATGTAATAACGTTGTTGGCTCTCATTACATGGCGCAGAATGCAAACCTTCTCCTTAATAAAAATAGAAAATATAGAGATAAAAGAAAGATCGATAGACATCAAAATACCAGATCGGATAAAAACTTCTGGCCCTGGAAGAAGCCAACCCGTTTTAATTTTACCTTACTATAATGAAAATAAAAAGATTTGAGCAACGTCGGCGCTTGAATTTTATTTAAACAAGACACAAGATATTCGAGCAAATATAAACTCACTTTTTCTTTCACTCAAATCGCCAATTAAAGCTGTTTGTGCGCAAACATTAAGTCGCTGGGTAAAAAATATTTTGAAAGAAAGGGGTATCGATGTTAATATTTTCACGGCGCATTCAACACGACACGCCTCGACATCGGCCGCAAAACGCGGCGGTTTAGATATTGATACCGTTCGGAGAACCGCGGGTTGGACAAAAACGTCCAAAACGTTTGCAAAATTTTATAATTTGCGTTTACAAGATAGCGAAGATGGCTTTGCTAAGGTAATCTTAAACTGTTGAACATAAGTTAAATTTCTTTCTGTAAACTTTGTAACAATTACCTTATATAATGTAAGATTAAATAATACAAATTATGGTATATAACAATTATATACACATAAATCTTTGATTGCCGTAACATGCTTTAAACTTCTACATGTATTGATCATGAGGAAGAGGCGCGTAATACAATTATTAGATTAAACGCACTTACCTGTAAGTGAAGTTCTATCATAATTGTATGAAGCGCCTCTTCCGGAATGATCAAATCCCACCCAGAAAATTTTTACCCTACCTTCAGGAAAAACACCTGAAACCCATCGATGTTACGGCAAGATATAACGGCAGAATAGCTTTAAAGATTGAGGCAGCACGACAAGTGACATTGCAGCGATACGAACGACATTCGTTTTTTCTTTTTACACCTATATAGGCGTTAAAATTGTGGCAACAACGGTACAGGGTTGAGGGGACTACATGTATTGATCATTTCGAAAGAGGCGATTCATACAATTATGATAGAACTTCACTTACAGGTAAGTTGGTTTAATCTAATAATTTGCTTCACAAAATTACAACACGTGAGATAATCAATTTAGAGTTGGTGGAGGAGTGTCCAGGATTTCAAAAACTGGTTTGGAGTTAGAAATATTGCTTACATCATGTAATCAAACCTTCTTACTTACAATACAGCTGTGCACTTAACAACGCTTATAGATTAAAAATTTGTATGAATACGAGGGATAATAAGACAGGTTTAACAATAGAACCTTTTGACCCTCCTCTTGAATTGTGTGATAAATTCTCAGGAAATTCTCAACATTTTAACCCGGACCACATTTCATACGGTAGGAGTGTATCCTGCAGATCGAATTCCCCGAATATGGTCAAGGCCGGCTGCGTTTGTATATAATGCACAAAATCACAATCAGCGTGGTATGCATTGGGTTAATATTTATGTGTTCAAAGATGGTACTGGATGGTATTTTGACAGTCTTGGATTACCTCCAAAAATTCCTGACCATATAATACGGATACGAAGAAACTGTAAAAAATTTAAATGGAACACATTACGCTTATAAAGCTACAATTCTGCTACCTGTGGTCAGTTTTGTATTATGTTTTTATATTACATGATTACAGGATTTAGTTTTCAGCGATTTTTAGAGAACTTTTCTTCTAATCAAGATAAAAGCGATGAAATTGTAAAAAATTTTGTTGATGTGTTAAACATTAGAACAATGTCATCAAAACGCACTAAAACTCATTTTAATGCTTTGTAATAAGCAATATACGAGTCAGCAAAACCAGTTAAAACCTGTTCAAACAAATTGCTAT
>JAPYZA010011511.1:1095-15099 GCA_030522685.1 Eupelmus azureus | reverse complement strand
TTTTTGATAAGTTTTGTCGTTAGATGTGAAGCAGTAGTGAAGAAATAAGCAGAATGTTTATCAGATAAGTAAAAAGCTATTGCTTATATTGTTATAATTGTTATCATTTCTAACCTAATAACCTATCAATAACCTAGTTTTATTAATAACCCATTGATAATCTTAAATCCTGTTTATGCTAATTTAAAATTATTAATTACTAACGCTGCTATTGCTGATTTTTCTATTTTTGACAATATGCAAATACTTATTAGGATGCGTACTTTGTGAAAAATTCGTGATTTTTTTCAGGAGAAAGCGGTCGACCTTATTCAGGGATGCTTTAATGCCCACGGCTTCTACGTGGACTTTTTGAGAGCAAGCTAAGTCAGCCAATTTTTGTAAGGCCCACATAGAAGGTTTGCCACATTTTCTTCAGACTATTTTGTAATTTTTTTTATTTTTTTAGGTTAAAAATAGCCCTACAATTTCATTTATACAAAGTCTGGGATAAGTCTGGGCTTTTTTATTAGATTGTTTAGGGAAAAAATAAAAGTCTGGGATAGTGGCCATGGCCACACTTTTGCCAGACTATTGCCAGACGACTACCAGACTTCAAGATCCAGTCTTCTGCAAGACTTCAGCCAGACCGGAGCAAAACTTATTTTTTTACTCGGGGTATTAACGAAATTCGTGTTTTTTGTTTAAAACTTAAAAACAAAACAAAATTTTGGCATGTTCCCAACATAAAAAAAGTTGTGGAATAATATGCTCTCCTTATTTTACTAATTAAAATTGAGATTTGAGCATGTTTAAAATTTGATCGAGTTGGACAATACTTGTGCGCTCGATTCGGTCTATATGCCCTTTTAGTTTCCAGACCCTCAATTAATGAATTTTTAATTGAAACAAACACTAAGAAGAATAATAAATTTTGGAAATTTATTGCTGCAGTATTGGTTCCGGAGAAAAGGAACATTTGTATCAATTATTAAACCCACTGCTTACAGCCTTACTTGCTTTGCTCCTTAATCGATATATATATTTTTCGAAACAACTAACACTCTGACAGAGTATTTTCTAATCCTACGACCAAACCGTTGGCTACAAATTTATAGCACCGAGAATGTAAAGTATTGTAAATAACTGGTGCTATAGCCTGCTGTTTCGATTATTTATGTTTTAGGATCTCTTCTTTTTTATTTCACCTGGTAAATTTTCTAAAAATTTATTTGTAAACTAGCGCAAATAATTTCATGATTTGGCCGAGAAAATGGTCACCCCCTCGACATTGCGCATCCAGCCTTTTTTATTATTAAACGGGCGCGGTTCGCTTATTAATTTTTTTTGCTGCAAACTGCGCAGCAGCGGTACACGCGCCGCGGATTATTGAATATTAATGCAATGGCGCGGAAATTAAGCCACACGGATTCCAACGCTATTCACTTAACGATGAGATAAAATATTAAATTCCACTGGCTGTGGGTTTTACGCTCTTGCTGGTGCCGACGGCGCTGTCTCCTCTTCCTCCTCTCTGCCTTTCTCTGTCTCTCTCTCTGTCTCTCTCTGTCTCTCTCTGTCTCTCTCTGTCTCTCTCTGTCTCTCTCTGTCTCTCTCTGTCTCTCTCTCTCTCTCTCTCTCTCCCTCTCTCTCTCTTTCTCTCTCTGTTTCTCTTCCTTATCATTGTAACGAATATTGCAGCAATTCAAACCTTATTGCTCGCTTCATTTTACGCATTTGCGATAATAGATTCTATCAAACGTTAGCGCTTGGATGACTTTCTTTATAAAGCTAATTAATCCAGCGAATAATGGTAGATTGAAATAATAATTGTTTATTACTCACTTTGTCATCAAATTTACGATAAAAATTGAAAAGACTCAATTTTTCTTCACAAAAAAAAAATCATTTTATCGAAAAACAACTTTGAAAATTCGATAAAAATAAATGTATTGTAATTCCATTTTCAAACCGCTGGAAAACCCTGACCCACTCTTTCAAGAAAAGTATCAACGTCTGTGACGACCGGACGAAACTGGAGAGTTTTGCAGGTGGCAGTTAACCGAACTCTCGTACTCTTTCGCTTCCTCGTTCTGCTCTCACTGCTGCTGGCTATACAGTTTTACTTAGTAACTGGTAAACTTTAGTATTACGAATAGCAAGGGACGGGGGCGGTTTCTCCAAATTCATCCAAAGCCTGATGGGTCGCTGCACCGCTTTAGTGCCCTGCAGTTTTTGAACAATGAACGATCTTCGATCGATGTTGCACGCAAATTTTGAGATCTGCTCAATTTTCAGAAATACAATTTCTGACCTTTCGGATTGAAACAGGCTAATTATAAGCGTTGTAGAAAAAATTTAACCTTTGTCGCTAAATTATGTATTGAGACTTTAAAGATTAATTCAGTTAAAAATAATGATATAAGAATGTTTCGTTTTCCGAATTGATTTCCATTTATGAATATAAACTTAGATACTATTCGAGTTGCAACATTTCATTGGCGAATAATTTAGAATTTAAGTAAAGTTCTAAATTCCAGAAATTATGCAAACTACCCGAAAATAGAGAATTCTCAGCCCAAAGTTTTGTACAATTTCAGTTACAACTTTGCTCATTAAATTTTTTCCAACTAATATAAATGCAAAAAATAAATTATTAAAAGTAATAATTAAAAACTTTTAAATCTGGTCAATTAGCTTTTCCGATATAATAATATACTAGTATATAGATACATTTCCACCAGGTTAGGAAAACAAACAAAATCCAAACATTATAAAATAAATAAATAAATAAATAAAAAAACATCATTATAGATTACACTAATAAAAAACAAGCGTATCACCTGCTCATGCATTTTCGCTTTTTAATCCTCATAATTTAGTTCTGCGCGCGGTAAAATTCAGGTGGCGCAGAGGTTTGTTTAGTCGCTCGCCACACGATTTGTATTTATCACGCGTGAGGGCCCCAGCAGCGGTGGAGTACGCAGAAAATTTATGTGGTGCAGGTATTCTAACGGTAAACTTATCACGTACGCAGTGTGTTCCCTATTCGATATTCGCTCTCGCCTACGTTTATTTAGACGTCGTTGGGTAACTACACGGCTCGAACGATCGGAATATCATGAAACGTGATTCTTTCCAATCATCTGAAACCCTCTTACCGTTGTTCGCTCTTGTACTCGCTTCGATGTTTGGAGTTCTTATAAACATCTTGCTGCTTTGCGAAAATTTTCCTCGCTGGAGAAACTTGAGCCGGAGCTTTTAAATATAGTAAAGTCACGATGAGTATGTATAATCTCTAATGCAATGATGAATTATAAATTCAATTTTAGAACATCATAATTTCAGTATGATTTATAAACATATATATTTCCTTGAAATGTAATAATTTACGAAATTAATGTTAATATTATATATACTTTTGTTACTCCAAAATAATTTTATACAACTTTTCATTTTTTTCATATATTTTTGATAGATTTAAAAAAAAATAAAGCTAAAACTTGATAACTGTATTATTTTCCTCGTATTTTGCAACACGTACGCGGATGTCGCCAGCCAGCGTCGCCATCACGTGCATGCTCAACCGTGGCCGGGTTATATTCGCGCCGGGGTCGAGTAATATTCACGGCGCGCCGTCGCCGCGTGCAATTTGTAACCGATTATTATTCATGCTGTTCAAGTTGCGCCCTATTCCCACCCTTAAACCCATCCCTGCGAAAGAGCCGCTGTGATTTCATGCTCCGGCTGTGCGACGTCAGATCGCGCGCGTGAGGCACACATACGCCTGGTCATCATCCATTGTTCCCCAACTTTATATTTACACAACGGGGCGCCATCTTCCGCTCCTCTGTCCGTTGCTTTCTCTGTTTTTGACTTTTGTGTGTAAATCCAGCATTTATTGCGCGGAATGCCCACACGCGGAAGATATACCCGCGATTTTATTGTGCGCGTGTGGGCATGAATAACGACGCGTTTTGAATTTATCTAAATAAAGCTAGGAAGACCAGTTCCCGGATCTGACAGATATTCGCGGAGAATAGATTTCTGCGCTGTTAAGCTGCTGAAATTGCTTCAATTTGTTGGTTTTAGCGATGGCTGAAAAACGAGTGATTCGTTGAATTTCTTTTTTTTTTTTTTTTTAATGCCGATGAGCTCTTTATTTGGTTTAGCGGACTTGACATTTAGAGAGCTTTGATTTACCGTCGATGTGAAATGTTTTTGACAAATCCTTTGTTAAAATAGACATGATTTGTTTTATTAAAATAGTTTGATATAACGCAATTCAGTATTAGTATTTAAAGGTACAAATAAATATATTTACACTTAGAAAAATTATAAAGACATATTATTATTTTATGTCGAAAATATGTTAAATCTTCAAAAAATCAAAAAAATGACTATCTTTTAATAATAATAATAATTCTTATACTATTATTCTTAGTGTATTATTTTAATATATTTTAATTACTTTTAACAAAAGTTTTGATTTTTACTTTTTATCGATCGAAAAATACTTTAAAAAAAACAACTCTAAAAGAATAATCTGAGTTTATCAACGTTGGCGTTGAAAATCACCATTAGCTGGTGGTGTGAACGCGCACGTAATTCTCTTGGATAATAAAAAAAACCAACACGTTTCATTTTAAAATTTGCATTTAGAGGTCACTCCATCCTTTCGCCGAATTTCCAAAAAAAGGATTCTTGCAAATACGGTAGTATGCGCTTGACAGATAACTCGCCCAAGCGTGATTATCGTCGTTGGCTGGCCTTTAACAAGAAGGCATTGTAATTTTGACGCGCGCAGCGACATTACCGGGAATTAATTTTCACCTAAATTCCGTGAAGCGTCCACGCTATCCGTTTATAAGGACCTCGGTAATATGGACGCTGTCCAGTGTTGTGCGCAGTGCTCTAAGTGTAAGAGTGACGTGATATAGCGAGACTCGCAATTTCGACGTCATCTATTGGGTTTCAATGAATCGACAGGCTCGTCAGCGTCGCCAATGTGCCGTAGATTGAAGCTGGTTTTAAAAAGACTAACGAGCTTTGATTCTTTTCTGGCCGAAATTTATTATACCTTTTTTGAGGATACGTATACGGATGCATCATATTCTTTGTTTTTTTCGCTTTATTATTCACTTTCAAGCCATTGTTGCCACATAAATTACTTTGTATACTTCATCGAACTAAAGTCTGGATGTTTGGGAAAAAGTTTTTTTTTCATGTTTTCTCCGCGGAAGTTTATAAATGTGTATTTTTATATATTTTCTTCTTCGTTTTCTCTATTTTTAACTAATATTTTGTACATTTTGCTATAGCGTATGCATTTTATGTCAAATGTTCCAAGTTTAACAATAAAATATATATCTGTTCATATAAACATTATTTATATGTTTCGACAATTACATTATTTATAGGCGAAATTGTTATAGCGTAAATACCAGAGTTATGAACTAAACCATTCAAATATTTTATGTCTACGCTCACGGGAATGAAAACTTTCAGAGCTGTAAAGCTTCCATAAACATGATCTCCGATTGCGTTACATTATACCGCGGAAAGATGGAAGTTTATCGATAGACCTATAGATATTGCGTCATAGTAAAGTGGATCCACATAAATATGAGATTTTTTGCACAGAAACACGCGTGCCTCTAGCCTTCGCGTTCGTGATATACGCATATTGCAGATTATCGAAGATTCCTTTGTCCGGAATAGTAGCGATGTTGAGTTTTCCCTTAAATAAAATACCAAATTATGATTAATTTAATAAGTAGAATGACAGTGGAATGGTGAAATTTATTTTTACAAACGTTTATGAGTATGCCTTTGATTTGAAATAAACTATGATTAGAATGAAGTTTACTAGTGATCAGAAATGACGCAAATTGAGTCTTATTAGCTCAAGTTAAGGGGCTTTGATAGATGTTTAAAAAGAAAATTACGATCCCGTGTAAAACAAAACTTTTTTATTTTCTGTTTTCCCCTTCAAAGTTGTTGATCTGTTTATTACGTTTGTCTCTTTATAATTGATTCTATTGACTGTAAACAAACATCATACGATTAATTAGTAATGCTTTAAAGTATAGAGGAATTAAAAATTCATGACATTTACTAATACCGTTTAGTCGCATTTTATTGATTTAGTTTGACAGAGTTATTTGTTGGATAAAATTATCTTGTAAAAAGCAATAAACAGACAAATCAATTTAATCCAGTTTCAAAAAGGAAGCTTTCAACGATTAAAGCCTAAATAAAGACGTACGGCTGAATAATCTAGTACAGCTATAGTCCTCCTCTTAACGAGATACACCGCCGGGCGAAGCTTAGTGGGGTTCATAAATTAGTTAAAATGTTCGTTAAAAGCCGGATCTCCGAAGCATTTAGGAGAGTGAATTTTTCTCTCCCTCGCCCGCGTTCTTTTTGTTTTCTCATCCGCATTACGCTAGAGCTTATTCCATCCTGTTCGCCGAGAGTCTCGAGGGCCAGACCGATTTCCACAAAGATTGGATTGTTGCTCGGACACGTGATGTATGTATTCCCCGACTAACCTTCTTTTTTCTCTTATTCAGCTTCTCTTAGACCTGAAGGGGGTTACTGATAAAATATGCGCAGGTGCTCGGAGAGAAAAGGAACAGAGAAGCGCAGGAAAAGGTAATCGACTAGCTCTGTCTGACCACAAGAGAGAGTATAACACGTTCATATTGCAGGGAATGAGGGTGTCAAAGAGGAGAAAGTCGCTTCTTTGATCTAACCACCTGCGGCGGATTCGCCGGTGTCCCCTGCTTGTGCGCCTCGCGTTACCTAAAGCACTGCCAGTGACGGCAGCTTCGCTTTATCTCTTTAGGTCGAAACGACTACTAGCAGACTCTGCGATTAGCGCTCTCTTTCCTTCTCTTTTGTTGTCTCCTTTGTACCGATTTAGACGGTATAACTTTGCGAGCTCGGTCGTGCGTGGTACGCAGCGGAGGATGGTTCTTCTGTTACCTGAAGAAAGATGCTTTCTGTACAACTTTCTGAAAATGTAATGATTTAATGAAGCACGCGAAATTATCACTGGAGTTTGGAAAACTTTGATTGCCATGTCCCATGTAAAAAAATAAGTCTTACTACAATCTGGCAATAGCCTGTAATAAAATAAATTAAAAAATAATTTCTTGAAGAAAAATTTGAATTTTTCACTCATAAGGCAGACGCTCTTTCATGTGAGGTATTGTTTTGTTAGTGTCAATAAAAATTCTTGTACGTTAAAAGGTTAAAATCAATTTGCAATTGTATATAGTGTTTGTACTTTTCAAAAAAATTCAACTAATTTCAAAGAAAATTGTTTAGTTTAACATTATAACTTTGACAGATTCATTACTTATTAATTATCAGTAATTTACGATATTTATAGTACAAATAACGATAAATTTGCGGGTACTGTTAATATCCTCTAAAACAACTGGATGCTATGTCGCAAAATAGGAAGACTATTTATGTGTGGGTCTAGACATATACGCATTGTGTGGTTTTCTTTACGGCTGCCTCAACCATTCCTAGGGTAATAGTCCAGATAAATACAAGCACTTCAAATAAAACGCGCGTTGCAGGCAGCATGCGGTAGTAGTAAAAGTAGGGTATAGGGTTAAAAAGAGTCAAAGAAAAAAATTCAGCAAAGAGTCTTTACCTTTAACTGCGCGCGCCTCGGGAAAATGTAAAAAAGGTGCAATAAGGCCGGGAACAGAGATCTTTTCATAACAACGAAACTTTTAGTCCAGAAGTTAAGAAAAAACAGTTTTTTTTTCTTAAGAAAGTTTGGAAAATAAGAATAACAGAATGGAATTAAATGAAATCTTCAAAATTAATAAACTGTCGGAAAAGCTGTTGGTGAGTATTTAAATTCTATTTTTCCATTTGCAGAATGGACCTGTTAGTACAATCGAATTAACTTTTTTTTCTTAATTTAAAAAGTATTAGAAAATTTGTTTGGCACTGTTTTTGATTTCAAAATGTTCAGTTAAAATATCAGCTGATAGTGTTATAAACAACGATCGAGCGTTAGTCAACTTCTTATCGTATTCGACAAGCCATGCCTACCAAAAACACTCACACGCACGCGCGCATGCATATATGTGCTTGCGAGATCTATTATCTGAAATGGAATAGCATGAACGAAAGATGAGAGGCTGCAAATAAAGGTGGACCCCAATAGATCCTCGCCATGATGATTACTCGATGCGTAGCGCTTTGCTCTTCAAGCGTGTGTGACAAGCATACCTGACCTCATTTCGACGTCACTCGCGAGACATAAGCTGCTAGAGGTGCTAGTGGCACTGGGCGTGGGGAGCGGTAGCATCTGCGTTGCTGGTACGTCTACTTTTTGAATGCTCGAGTGTGAAACTTCATCCAGGCTTGGATAATTCTATCCACCATCTTTGTAGCTTACTCGTGTATATTCGGGTGAAATCTATATTGGGGTTGCTATGATGGTTATTCGATATTTTAACGCATTATCATCCTCGTTAAACTATAAGATTTGCAGATTTATTGGCGACGTGGCTAGTCGTGACTAAGTAATTGAGTGATGTTGTGTTTTTATGTTACGGCTTTTCGTAAATTTATTTTTAATTTTATATTATTGAAGTTCAAGCTGTGTAAAATGTTGTCTCATTGCAAAACACTTCATAAATAAATATTGAAATGCAGTTTCATTTTTCAAGAGGCTACGTGTTTGATTATTTATTTAATAATTGAAAATGTGTAAATGTAGGTTAACAATAGCCAAAGAACAATTTAATTCGGCTAAATGAAAATATGTCAATAATTGCTTTTTTTCGACAAAAGTACCGTAGCGAAGCAACGTCTGTGACGTTTTTTTCATTTCGCTCTAGGTGATTTTCGAAAACCAATTCCATCATAGCGTCGCGCATTGCCCCTGGTCTTCGTGTGCAGCGGACTTGATGAAATGTCCTAACACGAATGTGAAACGTGATTTTTTTTTCAAATATCGATTCGAATATATACTAGATTCGCGCAGCTGACTTGATCCGCTAAAGCCCCCCTGTAGTCTATTGTAAACTAGAAACGAAATGAAAATACTTCATAGAAATAGCACTGGAAATAAAAATAATTAAATGTGGTTAAAAAAGAGAACGGGGAATTTAATCGTTTACGATAAATGAAAGAGAAAATTAAATTGCTTGGAAATATCGAAGAAGGAAAGCTATTATTTCTATTCAATTATTATGTATGCACTCAACCATTGAAGTGAAGAATTAATGCTGAATGAATTATTTTATAAGAGATTTTCACTCGATGCTGCACAAACTCATTAAACGGTATAATCCAGGGTCAATAATGATAAAGCGCTAGGAGGGTGAAAATTTTATCGTCTTCACCGTCTTGAACATAGGGCGTCTTCGTTTGCGGTATATTTATGAACGTCTTATCCGGTTGTAAAGTCTGCACATTTTATGAGAACCTAATGAATGGCAGGGTGAGCTTCTCTTTATTACTGTTTTATGTAGTTTTCGAACTGGTGAAGGAGCTTTTTGATTTTTGTAAGATATAAACTGTATAAAACCTTATGCGAAAAAGTAATTCCATTAAATAATTTACAGTGTACATTCACTGATACTCAAATTCCTGAACGAACTTGCTATTTTACAACAAAATGGATATATATCAAATTTGAATATATTTCAAACATATCAAAATAAGCGCAACATGATAAAGTTTCAATACAACTATATTATTATAAATATTATGGCATCTCATTTCGAGAACAAAATTAGGTAAGCCATAGTAAGTTATCTTGCAATATCTGGAAGTAATATGCATAAGAGTAGAAAAATGACGCATGAGCGGACCAAGAAATTTTGAGCACTAAAAAAAATAATAGTTGTCGAAGAGTGAGAAAGAGAGGAAAACTGCGGGTAAATTCTCATCGAGCTGATCATTGTCGGACTTTATTATTTCTCGTCTCTTGTTTGTCTCCCCACTCCCCCTGCTTTCCACTTTCACCAACTCCGCTTCTCATTCTCGGTCCTTTCCGTTGGGCTATAGACGGAGACCGTCACCGACACCAACTTATTTAAAACTTGGAAGAGAGGCCTTTAATTAAAAAAGTTTGCGTCCTTTGCTGGACGAGTAGAACTCGTCGCGCGCAGAAGCATTAGTTTTGATATAATTGAAAATTATCAAATATGTTTTGAGCTTGTTAAGAAGGATCAACGGTTTGGCGAAAAATTGTAAAATTTGCGCCAAAAATGCCCCGTAGCCAAAAATAGTTTAGCTTACTTCTTCTTCATTCTTAGAAAATGCGTGTACTTTAGGACCGTTCTTTTCATGAATGTTTTTTTTTTATCATAAACGTTGATTAAAAATAGGTTGAATGAATAGACATAGATATTAATGTTACGACAGAACAATCGATGCTTTTGATTTGTGCAGTACGGATATTCAAAAATACTTGTAGTGAACTGGAGGCTTTGTAATTTTATTATGATTTTTTTTATAAATTTAATTCTTTTTAATTTTTAAAGATTTTCATAACATACTTTAGTCTCTCGATATTACATCCTTAATCTTTCAAATGTTGGAAAAATTCGATTTCATAATTTCGCCTTCACACATGACCTGATACCGGTCGCACGTATATCCTATAGATAGATGTTCTTCTCGTACCGGGGTGCCGTCGAAAGTTTTCTGGAAAAACAACAAACTGTTCAAGTTCGTTGGGCGAAGCTTTAAAACTTTTACACGTTTGCTAGCCCCTGTATCCTGTCGTCGACGACGACGACGAGTGAACTCGTTCAAGCGTGTTTAACTCGTTTCGTATGTGACGAGCTGCTCCACGGTCCTGCGCCCCAAAACGAAAGCGGAAGCACTTGAGAGTGCTAGCACTTTTCCTACCGAACTAGAAAAACAATGTAAACGTTAGCGAAAGTATCTGTAATTTAATCCGAGATGTGTAATGATTTCCTGCTTTCGCAGTCGCTGCTGTTAAATCTTTTAGTAAATTCAAGTTTTTTGCGGGATTTATAATTCCATAAAACTATTTTATTGGAAAATTACCGGATGGAAAAATAATGACACAATTTTATTACGAATCCTTATGTCAGAAAATCCTTATATTATGTAAGTTTATTAGCAACTGACCATAACTCGAGAATTCCGAGACGTTAAGTCGTATAAATGTATGTCAAAGATTCATTAAGATCTGTTACTCAGATCTCAAATAGTCTTCAGTTTAGTCTGATCCGGGTCTACTCGAAGACTGATTTAGGCCCGATAAGACTGTATCCGGACTTTATCTTATCTTAAACTGGTTTTAATTCTATCTTCATCAGTCGAAACCATTATTATCTCAGTTATATTACACCATTAAGAATAATTGTTTTAATAATGACTGTTTCAATTACTTTATTTTTATGACGTTAATCATATTATAAAGAGCGGCGATATGAATCTTAATATCGTGATTTTAAACAAAAATTTGAAAATTTGTCAGACTTAAACTGATTTAATAGATTTTTTTAAAAGATAAGTTTGGAAAACAGTCTATATCCAGTGGTGATACATAATTTGGATACAAAATAGACAAACCTTCTTCATCTTGTTCTATTCGTAAAATGGTATTTTAGAAACAGTACTAGTTATTTAATGTAAAAATTTATCATTTATAGATTCTCAAGTTTCGGTAATACTTCAAGTCAAAGTCATACCCTGTCAAAAAGTGGTAGTCAGTTTTCGGACTGTGCAAAAAAGATAGAAGAGGGTTCAGACTCTGTTTGGCAGAGCTAGAATTCGCTATTCACGTTCCTCTCCAATCAAAAAGAAAAAAAAATTGCACACTTACTTTTGAAAAAAAGTATTTCGCATCCTTCATCATCTTCTTAAAAATGTTTTAATGAACCAGGCTTTTGTTTATAAAATTTAAAATATAAGAATTAAGATATAATTAGTACGCATTAGCGATATTTAAAAATCACAATAAGCAAAATGGAATATTGTAATATTGTTTTAAAATTCTAATTAAATACATCTAAATTGTAATCCGATTAAACCATGTTACTTTCCGCGATTTTTTAAGTAAGGTAAAATAAATTACTAGAAACAGAAGAAAAAAAAACAGAATAAATAGACACAATCTTAATTAGTTTAAAATTGCATAAAAAGATTATCGACTCCATGAGCATTTTAACTTCGGAAATCAACATGAGTCAACTTATTTTATTAGTGAATAGGTATTATTGCATAATAACAATACTAAACGTTATTTATTGTAAGCTCGGTTAACATTTGTAAAAACTATAATGTGTAAGAGTTTTCTGGCGGAAACAAAATTTTTTTACATACCGGTTTCTGGTCTTTGCAAAAAAATGTTGATTTCATTAAAATTCTTTTTATATAAATCTCATTGTCGAAGAAGTCTTGAGCAACATCAATGCAATAATCTGTTTTATGTAATAACATGTCTTAAGGTATAATTAATATGAAAGTTTCTTGACCTAATTTTCTTTTATTTTTCTCGATTGTGTCAGTCTATGCTTTACAATCACGCTTTGCCATCCTTGCCCTAATAAAGCCCCCTTTCTGTCAACCATGTATGCTCGTTTGCCCCCTTTTTCTCTCCCTGTAGGAAAAGCGGAAAGAGGTCATTATTAGAGATTCATTAAATTTCTCTGATCTGCTCAAGAGCCCTCTCGTACATCTCACGATAATACCAAAGTACTAATTTCGATTAATGCTCCTAAATACTTATCGTTTCTCATTTAATCTTTTTAACACCTAAATTCTATACTTCCTCCGTTTGTTGAATTTACTACATCATTATTATAATGTTGTTGTTTGTTATTATTATTTTTCGTTATTGTTGTTAATAATCTTTTCTCAAAACGTGCATGAAAAACGCCCTTTTTCTTACATAAAATGCGAATGGAAAATCGAGTTTTTTATGTTACAAAAATAGAAAAAGTTCTTTTTCTTCATATCCTGGCAAAAAGTTCGTATTTCTGCATTGATTTTAATGCAAAAAATAGGAATTTTCTTACATGGACTTAAACAGACTTCGCACGCGCCATCTAGCGGCTATCATGCTAGCAGACAAAGATATTTCGACCAAGTTTCAAGAGTATATTCATAAATAATGACCAATGCAGTTAGACCGATGCAATTTAGAAAAAATTTGGATCGTAATTAGTAGACCATTTTGTCCGCGTAAATAAAATCTCTCTTGTTCTTTCTCAACCGAGCACTTTAAATGAAGAGTAGTGCGCGTGGGATGATAAGGTATATTACATTTGAAGAAGCTTCAGCGAAACTTTGTGTGTAGCGGTGTGGCGAGATGCAGCTGCCGAAACGTACTTCAAAAACGAATTCAGTAACTTTTGTAGTTTCAAAGTGAACTTTATTAGAGGACCCGTTTGCCAATGCCTTTCTGTTGCGCGAATACTCGATCGCTATCTCGCTGGCTTGAGTAGAAAGTGGCGACCCATTTCCACTTTAGCAACTGTATAAATAGCTATTTACTGCCGTGCGTACGTGCATAATAAACTTGCTATGTATTTCATTAAAAAGCGGTAAATTAATTGAATAAGCTATTCATAATTTTAGACTGAGAGGAGAATCTTTGAAAAAGTTACAATACCGGACTGTAAAGCTGCTACAGACTAGAAAAATCGAAAAAAATTACTGTACTTAATAGGAAATTTTATAAGTCAGTGTATTTTATAAAATGGATCGTAAATTTTTCTGCACTTGTAGTAAAATTTCCTGTAAAGTATTGCAATTACTTAGATTTTTCCAGTCTGTGGCAATTTTACTTTTTAGGATTATAATATTTCAAAAGATTCTTCTCTCATTGTTCGAAATGTAATATTTTCTTGGCTTTAGAATTAATTGGTTACTCTAGTATTCTAGTATAAAGTTCATAATATGAATTATTTAACTTAAGATTCCATAAAAAGCATACACGAAGAACGATCGATAAACTAAAATAATGGTAATTAACTGAATGATAAATAGTTATTGCTGTAG
>JAPYZA010011504.1:0-10448 GCA_030522685.1 Eupelmus azureus | reverse complement strand
TTTTTTTTTCATTTTCAGTAATTGAGTTTTTGGAAATTTTAATAAGAGGGATGGAATTTTTTAACATTAGATAGTTAATTGGATTTTGTAAAAAGTGGATATTGTTGAAAGCATTTTTAACTTTATTAGAATGAAGAAAATGTATGGAACATTTTGCATGATCTGGTACAAATCTCAAAACATACAATTTTTATATTTTTCATTACGAAATGTAACGGTAATGTAATGCGGAGACCTGCTGAATATAATATTTTTGATGTAGACATTTTGGTACATTAAAAAATATGTAAATTAGCACTCGACTTCTAATGTATCTTGGAAAATTTTCAATCTTATATAAAACTTTACGTTCACGTAGCAGAGTTGCTTTAAAACAAAAAGAGTCCTGTTAGAGTTAAATCTGACCATTTGTATTCCCAGAATCGTGCGGTGAACAAATAGAAATCCAGGTTTTAGGGAGTCTTATTTAAACTTCCAATTTATAATGAAATTGTATGGTAAATAAACCATTTAAGATGTCTTTTATTGCTGAAGGTTAATTAAGTTTTATTATTACCTATTTGGTTTTATTACGCACTAATTTTATTTTTATTTTTTATTAATAACATTTTTTAAAGCGCTGTAGCTTTTTTAACAGTAGAGTCCTATTAAACTAAGATATGTTCAATTTATTTGTGAACTAGGATCATAAAAAAACCATTTTATCCCAGTAGGTTAAAACAAAACAAATTGCGTATACCAAATAAGTAGTAACAAAATACATCTTACTTCTATATCTGTAAAAAAATTAAATATTTATTATTACTATTTTGTTAATGTTTTAAATTATTTATTAAAAATTATTTAAAATTTTAAGAAGAATTAATTAGTATTAATTATACTGAATTTATTTATTACTACGAAATTATTGTAATTTTTAGTTAGTAAACTTTTGTTTATTTAAATAATGATTATAATAATAATTGCTTATTAAAATTATGTACCTTACAGTTACGGCATCATTAAAGTTAGTATTTATAGTGAAATGTACATAATACAGCTATTCAGTATGAACTTTTTAGAACATTAAAAACTTGCAACAGCTGCATAATTTCAAAATATGTTGAACTTTCTAAAGAACTTTATAAGCAAATAGTGATAGGATGCTCTTACAAAAGTTGAGAGAAAAAAGATGAATAATAATGAGACAAGCAAGAAAATGAGAAAAGTAGTAAGAGTCAAAATAAATAACTACATTTTTTTATATTTTGATTTTTGTTCCACATAAAATTTAATATCGATTATTAGTAATTTATGTCAACATTTTCTCTGTCGATAATAGTCTTTTTGTTCCCGCATGTGTGTAAAGGCTTTACACGGTATTGAGCTATCAGTTTTTAATTAAGTTCTCGACTACAAAGTGATAAAATTACCATCCAACTTACGCAGCCATGTAAGCCATCGTTCTCCTCAAAGCATGATAAATAAACCAGCTCATACTCACCTCTCAAGAAGCGCGCTTGCCAAAACTCGCTAACAAGTCAGTTTCGAAGAAACGTTTTCCAATCGGCAAATATCCTCAAACCCTAATACCAGCAGCCGGCCAAACATTTACCCCAGTTCTCGAGGAAGAAAAATTTCCTGTCCTTCAGCGAGCTAACTTCGCAACGTAAAGGCAAAAGTCGCTCGAGTATCTACAAAAGTACACAGTGCACCTCACGCTCCTCCACGCTCGTTTAGCTTCCGTAATGCCAGCAACAGTTTCTCAATACGCTAGAGTCTACGAGTGGGTGAACTGTTTTTTTCTTTATTGCTACATTTTCCGAAGGGTGCATCCTTCAAAAAGATCGATTAAGGATACGCGATCTCTTGCTGCTGCTTTCTGCGCAGCGACGTTCTTGTACAAAATTGTTTTCTCTCAGTTTCAGAGAGATCAGTGTATGTGCCGCAGCCCTTTTACTTCTTTTCGATCCTTCGTCGTTCTAGTTAGCTATCTCCTCTCTCTTTTGAGTTAAGGGGGAATTGTTGGAGATTTTTTAACGATCTTCTTTATACTAGGTGGAGTTTCCAGAGGCTCTTTTTACTCAATTTTAAAAACGACCTTTTACGACTAGTGATATACTGCCTTTTAGACACTTTCGTTTTTTATGAAAAATAAAATATAAAAATGTTGTGTTTGAAAAAAATTTTAAAAACTTAAATTAAATCTCTTCTAAAGCTAATTATTTTTTAAGTTATTTTAGACAGCTGCATATTTTAAACATGCATTTAATAATTTCAATTTCCAAATTTATGATCATAACATTATGTAGAGATTTATTGAACTGTAAATTTCATTATAAATATACATCCATGTCAGAAATAGTAATAATTTATGTTCATTTCAATTATTTAATACAATTTTTAAAGACTGAATAAATCAGTTATGAAATAATAAAAAATACATTTAGTAGCAGAATCATTTTTAATATATGTTTCATGTTATATCAGTTTTATGTCCATAGTAGAGATTACAAAATTTTAGGAAGTAACGTCATCGTAAGTCCAATATTTACGCTTCTTAGCATGTTTTCACAAGTGATTTAAGCTACGTTGGATCATCCTATTTATAGCTATCTTATAAAACTTATTTTGTATTTCTTTACAAACATTTTTCCATAATCCTATCGACAACATGAATATAATCTCAATTTATAACGATCCACTAATAATTTTCCTTTTAACTAACAAAACTATAAAGTAAAACCTATTTCGCAAGCCATATTTTCAAACTTCCAATTAACAACATCTCATCCTCATCTTCGGCCGTTCAATTTAATTCCAGCCGTCCGCACTCGTGCCGCAAATAGCCAAAAAGCGATGAGGACAAATAATTTTCTAGGTCAAGGGAGATTAACAGCGGATAACATCGACGCTGCTCTCTCTCTCTCAGGCGAGCTAGAAAAACGGCGATCTCTCTGCTTGCACTGGAGAGAGAAAAGAACTGCCAGCCCTCGAGCGATTCTCTATCGCCGACAACCGCGAATAACAACAGAATCATCCTAAATCACCGCTGGTCCGCGAGGCGGTAATTCGCAGAACGCCCTCCTCTTATCTCCCGCTCTCGCTCCATCTTATTTACATTCTCCTATCTTCTTTATTTCCCTGCCACCTCTCTTGCTCACTTAGGAATTACGCACGCTCCAGATATTCTTCTCTCTCGCTCGCTGCGCAGCGCGCGAATCTCTCGCTACTAGCGCGCGCCACGTACTTTTACGAGCTCTGCACCAAGGAGGAATTACGCCGGCGCGATGCGCGTCCCCTGTATATGTATATATATAGCACAGAGAGAAAGAGAGGGGGAGTTTCCTCACTGAGTAATGTGGATACGGTGTGTAAGCGCGAACGCGCGCGAGTTTCGAGTTGCGCGAGAGTCGGAGTGGTTTTTGATTGCGATTATATGTGCGCGCGAGAGTCCTTTGAATGCCCCCCCCCCCCTCGACGCTCTTAACTGATTAATTTGAGAAGCGCGCCCAAGTGCGTCGACGAGAGGGTTTCGGTTGTGCTGCTCAACTTCCGGGCAAGTTTGGTGGTTCGGTCGATCGATTCTGTTTTGCCTTTGATTTAGAAGTTTTTGTGGGGTGAGTTGAAAATTTGGAGCTTGATTCTTTTTTGGTGGCCGCGTCAACGGCTTTTCTGAAGTCGAGTTTATTGGCGGCTCTGACCTGACTCGGCATTTATCTACTTCACATACTTTACTTCGGTATTTCAACTTTCGGTTCGCATTACAAAGTTAAACTTTTTTTGGGATTCATGAAATTTTATAGCGCACCGAGCCCGGAGCTTTCGAATGTTAAAACTGCGTGAAAATGAAATATTTAGGATTCCAATAAAAGTAGACTGTAGAAAAATCAAATTTTAAAAGTGCTAGAAGCTTTGACACACATTCTTTTTACTTCATACTTACAAGACTATATTTTTCCTCTATGCTTCTTTTCATTCTTCTACTACAAAAACAGAGTCAGTATCACTGGACTTACAAAACGTAAATAATATCATTTCTCCACCAGCTTACAGATCTGATTCTACAAAGTTCTTCGAAAGTAGTTGTACAACGCACTGGCGCAAATGTTTACTGTCAGGAGACTGAATGTTTCGAAACAAAGCGCCAAATGTTAAGGAAGAAATTACGTGCAATGTATTTTCTCTGCCGCGGCGTTTCGCTTAGGTGGGCGAAAACTTAGGCTATAATCGCATTTGTGGAAAAGACTAAAACGATTTTTAATTATATTTCTGATTTTACAAAAGATTTGAGAAGATATGATTGTGTAGGACTTGGGAAGAGTTTTTAATACGAGTATACTTTTTAAGTTGATGGACAACTTAATTATTTTTGAATGAGACGAATACATTTGTTCTGAAGATTCGAGTTTGCAAAGTGAACTTAAAATGCTTTAAAGAAAACAATACTATGAATATAATCTTATTTGAAAAACGCGACGTCACTTCTTATAAAAGGATGCTACAGTAACTGGCATTTCGTTCTTCGCAATGCGCAATAGTTAGAAAATTTGTTTAAAATTTGAAGTATGCTTCTGACGTCTAGTTAGGAACTCAAAGAATGTTTACAGAACCAAAGAAAATGCAGAGCACGCGATTGCTGATCCGAACAGGAAAATTGGACAAATTTATTATATTGGTTAAAATACGCAATAATAAATTTGAATAAAATTTTAATCTCTTTATACCTAGGTGAATTTTCGAAAAACATGTTTACAACTGATTCAATACACATGGCATTACAATAAATGCATTTATGTAACTGTTTTGAAATACCGCACTGATCGCTTATCTGTATCAATGTAATATTTCAAACAAAATCCAGCCAGACATTTAAAATTATTTCAAGTGCATTCAACTAAAACACTTATCATATGAGCCGCATTGTAAAATATAAAATCATTTTCGCGTATTCAATCATTTATATTACAAATATCAAACGTTTTTAATTCACAACCCTTTCGAAGCAAACTTAAAACTTAAAACTAACCAGTTCCGTCCAGCCATTCAATCGCGCCCGACAACGAGAAATAAGCATCTCCGAAATTATCTCACTCGGCTCTCGCAATTATCCCCTTTCCCCTGAAAAATCTCCCTTTTAAATCACGCGACCCTCAGTCCTCCGCACCGGCGAATTAACGAAAATTCAACGATGGAGATTAACAAGCGCCCGTTAGCATAATGCACGAGCACCTCATAAATCTGTCTTTCCTGCCCTCCCCCTCTCTGCCTCGCTCTCCACGGAAATTCTAAATCGCGCGAGATCCGTCAAGACAATAGTCGAATTCGAGATTCAGCGCGTCGCTTCTGGTGCATACAGCTCGAGCGCACGTGTTTCGCGTTGTCGTTTATCCGGGCGACACGGCACGTGTACACATTCACGTATATTCGGGCGCATCTTACGCGATGTGTCTTCGCGCTGTGCATTTCGGTAAAGAGCGATGCTCTTAACCGGCGAGGCGCCGGCGGTCGTGTACGTAGCTGTATACGTGGGGGCGCGAGAAACTTTCTCGAGGGTGTCACGAAGTTCTGGGTTACATGTGCGTTAGTTCCTTGTTTGTTGGATTCCACGTAACTTATTTCAGACGTGCTGTAAGTGGGAGGCGCGCGCAAGAGACTCGTATTGTGAGAGCTATACCTTTTTCGTTAAGATTAAGTTGAAGGAGCTGAATAAGGACGCGAGAATTGTTGTGGCGGAAATAATACGGAGACATGAAGAGCGAGTTTTTCTTTTCAATGAGCAAGGGGAGGACGTGTCCTGGAGGATTATGAAATCTGTGGGTGGGTTTTTTTCTTTTAAATTCAATCTGAAAATATGTGTGAGTTCTGTAATACGCAGAGAGTGTAAGAAATTTAAGTAGAAATAATCGAGTTTGGTCAGGCGAGGCTTTGCGCACAATTATAATTATGAAGAAATAATTATACATTTAAAAAGTAATTAACAAACAGTAAAGTATTAAATGAAGTAATATTTACAGAAATATTAAATTTCAAAAAATGCAAGAAATTCTAGTTTATCTAAAATTTTGCCTCATTAGCGCATACCAAACGCATCGTGGCGTATTGCATCTGAAAAAATAAATCAAAGAAAAAAACGACCTAGTTTGGAAAAAAAGAAGTATTTAAAATGTACGTTGCGTGTAAATGAGAAAGAAAGGCGCGAGTTCCAAGGTAACAGCATTCGCGCTTTGGCTGTAGAAATAAATAAAATTCCATCGCACAATGAGTCGTCGAAAAAAGAGATCTGGTCTTTGATATACCCGGCGCTCATTTACATAGGAGACGCGCCATTTAGAGCGTCGAGAGTTGAACGCTGCTCACAGGACAGGCACACACCCACATGCTTTCGCGCTCGCGCGAACCTACTAACTTTCTCACCCTCGAATAAACACATGCAGTCGCACGTACGTGTTCGCACATTAAACACATCTAGCCGCTCACCTACATTCGCTTAAAACTACACTCGCTTCTTCGCATACGCGTATATCCGCATTTGCGCACACACGCATATACGTGCGCATGGAATTAGCTTAGGTGCTCGAGACAGCTTTTCAAGGCAAAATTACGGAATCATAAGTAACTATCTATTTGGCAGTAGGTCTCGTCCCTGGACAGCCAGCAAGGGGCATTAGGCAGGGCGTCAAAGCAAGCGAAAGAGCCAGAATAGCGAGACAGGGAGAAAGAGGCTAGAGCGGCATTAGCGGCGGACTGCTTATACACGCGGCGGCTCCCTCTGAATGTCTAATGCGGGCGTGCTCGTGAGCGCGGGCGCGAATACATTCATGATTAAGCCGGCCGCGCGCGCAGTTGAGAAACTTTAAATTATATCCATAGCGACGGCAAGGGCCAGGGGGGTCCGAGGAGCCAGCGCTAGTCCAGCGCGCGAATAATGAGAATTTCAATATTCATCCCCGAGCGCGCGCCTCCTGAGCTCCTTGCCTCCTACGTTTTGTCTCTTGCGACCGAGGCGCGCAGTCTTCGGAGACAGCATCCTCGTGAATTCAGCAATAAAAATAACTCGCGCGCGCTCATGCAAATTCATGGACCGGCGCCATTCGATTTGCCGCCACTTTGTACCGTTGATGCCTGCAAACACGGCTGGCTTTAAGGGCATGTAGTGCGGAGGCCGATCGATGCCGGAAATAACGAGGCAAATAAGACGCCGACCAGCGGTTCGTTCGGAGAGTTACCGAGGACTCTATTGCGGTTGATAATGACGATGCATATGTAGGATTTTTTTTCTGGTTGAGGTATAATTTTTATACGGGGTTTGGGAAAATTGCGCTTGATTAAATAATGCGGAGAATATCCAAGCGTGCTCGTATCTGATTACGCTGGATTTCTGGTTTTATCTAACGAGAGAGCAATTTTTATGCTTGAATTTAATTTCTGGATTGTATAATACAGAAAATGATGGTAGATAAAGGGAAGAGCGTTTGAGGTATCGGCTTTGTTAGTTAGGATAAATGAAGAACTTAAATATTTAACAGGGTAAAGTTATTTGATATTTCATTTTTCAAACGAAAGCATAAATAGGCATTACCTACATGTGAAATTATATTTGTAATGAACACAACGTTGTTGTTGAATTTTCTGCTTCAACTTAATACTGTAGAGCATAACCTTATAACGATACAAAAACAATAAATAACTTTAGTCACATAATTAAAATGATCTAAATAATAATTATTACAACTCAGCGTATGCTTGCGATTGAAATAGATGGAAGTAATTGTAAATTTTCAATTATTTATTTCACTGCAAAACAGCAAATATTTTCCGGATTCCTTCTACAGTAACTAATTAATGAATAAATTAATTAAATTTACTGAATTCCAATTCAATCGCAATCTCATAAGCGACGTATCTCCCCAATAATTCTTCAAAGCATCAAACAGCAAACGAACAGCCGCACAACCGAGCCTCTAAAAATCCAGCTCCTGTCCTCGCATTCGCCATCAAAATCTCCAGCGCAGCACACGTGACTCCTGGAAGCCTGCGGTGGCTTTCGGTGCTGCGCAGCGAGCGAATAAATTAGTATCTAAATCATGCGTGCCGCATAACGCGGCCCCTCGCTCGCGGGAAGCACAGAGAGAGAGAGAGAGAGAGCCTATCATAAACTAGATCAGGCGCTGTATAACGAGCCCTGGCGCACGTTTCCTCCGCTCCCAGGCGCGCGCGCGCACTGCGGCGCTCTTACACATCCGCGAGCGCTCGCTCGCGCGCCTGTACACATATTGAATTGTAAAACAGATTCACGGCCATTCGAGCCTCGGCCGGGGCGCGTGTTTGATTTTACGTTTGATTCGTGCTAGCGCGCTCGCTTCGGGACAATGAAATTCGCCTCGGGAGTGTGCAGCCTCGTAGATATTGTGTAAACGCTCGTTCCGGAGAAGGAGAGCGAGAGAGAGGGAGCTTAATATTAGCTGGTCCCGTTCAATTAGCGCGCACTGTCCGGAAATGGAGGGCGCGAGCTATGCGGTCGGACAAGGCGCGAAGAGTCGGGTCGAAGAGGATCCGGCGCGCGCGATTATTTCACGTTATTAACGCGGCTGTAGAGCGAGCGCGATGCCAGCAATTATTGATATAACATGCGCGCTTCCGAGGATTTCGGGAATGGCAGAGGCAATGGCATTAGCAGCTCGTGCGCGCTCCTGGACGCTAAGATGCGAGCGAGAGGTAATGCTGGGGCATTTGCTTAATTTAACGTGATAATGTGGTGATGTTCGTTGCTGGCGGTTGGAGGTGTTTTAGCAACTTTGTTTTTGTATGTTTAAAAAATATTTAGTTTTTTGGGTTTAAGGATTAAATTTAACAAATTAAATTTTGCAAATTTAACTGTTTCGATCAAGAGGATTAAAATGGTGATTGAGTGATCAAACGAGTAATTAATTTCGAATAAGGAATAAAGAATGATCCGATTTGATAAAAAATAGAACGGTTCAATATTGATATAAAAATGTATTATGCAGTCACATCCGCCTTTGGACAACAATGACTGGCACCTTCTGTTTTTGTTGAATTAATAGCGACCGGCGTTTATTCATATGCATATAACGTTATTCTTTTAACTTTTAAATTTGTCGTTTAAAAAAATTTTGCAACGTATTTTGCAATAAAGCCACACGTTGACGTTTAGTATGTACATCTTAATTTATCCCAAAAGCTTCAAATTTTATAAATCTGCATAATTGAATTCGATCAAAGTAGCTTTCATAAACAATTTATCTATAAATTATTCTCGATTGAAAGACAAATTACTGCTGACAGACCAGCTATTCACTAAAAACAACAAAGCCAAACACACAACTAGAACCACTGAAATTCCAAAATCTCATCCTCGACGCATCCACTTCCTCAACATTCCCCATTTTTCGTTAGCTCAATTATCGAGCATCAACCGTTCAATTAGCCAAATACACGCTGTCGTTGGGAAATGGAATGCGAGACCTGCGGTCACCGCTGCATCCTGCACGCAAATCCAGATACGCAAGCGCGTTCGCGATTCCCGCCTTTATTTGGCGTTTGCCTTATTATGCGGCTGGCTCGCGATTGCGGCCGTAACGAGATGACTTCGCTAATGGAAAATACGTGGCGCCGCCAGCATCCGCGCTGATTGACCGAAAATTTTACTATATTTCAGCGCCGAGCGAGCCACGCATTTTCGATAACACGCATTTTTGTCGCCGGGGAAAATGATTGCGAGGAAATGTCGTTTCTCTCGCGCTATCGTCGAGCGTTATGCAAAATACTTAATTAGTAAAGCCCGATCGATGCGCGCTCGCGGCGTAATTTCGTCCTCTGTGTTTGTCGGCCGGTTTAATGGCGGCGCGAAAAACGTTGTTTTACGATCTGTTTCGGCCATTTGTCCTCCTCCCGGCTGCGGCTCGAGTTTGCATTTCGCGTTTCCGGGATTTGTTCGCTCGCCGTCTGCGCTTTTTTCCTCTCCTTTTATTTGCGGATTTCGGCACGCGCGTAGTTGGTAGGCGAGCCACATAATTGCCGTTGTTCGGCGCCTGTGATTTTTTTTTAAAATGCCAATGAGGCTTTTAAATGCGGCTCTATCAGCTCAATATGGTTTGTTTGTGGGGAAATAAAGTTTGTTGTAGGTATAATGTTATACAGTGTAATGGAATTCGAAACAGATTTTGAAATGTTACTATTACAAAGCTTCATCTTTGAAGAAGCAATAAAATGCTAGTCTATTTTACGAAGTAGCAATTATTTTTTAATACATTCGATGAATTTTCACGCGGTAATTTAAACATACATACGCTCGCGTGGATATCCCATTTTATTATTTAGCCGATTCACTAAAACCGCTGTTGCTCTTCATTAGTTTAATTTGATGTCTGTGCTAGAAGGTGCTGCAAAATTACCTTGCTGAGTAGCTTGCAATGTGTTCACAGTAGCGCGGTATATAAAAGTGT
>JAPYZA010011502.1:0-11864 GCA_030522685.1 Eupelmus azureus | reverse complement strand
CACATACGATCACATTTTAATAAATATTCTCTACTCACATATTCTGATGGTCTTGCATATCAATAAGAATACGCGTGCACACACACACGCATATTTATACATGCAAACACACATTAAAGTCAGAGACACATCTACTCGTACAGTTAACTTAAACTGCAAGCCTTAGCAGGTTCTATCCCCTTCTTACTTTCTTCCTCAAACCTTTCAATTTTACGTCTCTTTCTGCGGCTCTTTCATTTTTCTTGCCCGCAGGCTGTGTGTGCTCACATTTTGCCCGCCCGCGCTCGCGAACGCAGTATTACTCGGTTTTTCTCATTTGCTGCTCTCCGGATTGTCCTTTTCCGCTCAGCTAGCGACTTTCTGCTGGTTCATCGCTTCCACCCCCCCCCCTCTCCCTCTTCCTCTCTTCCACCTCCTCTTGCTAGCTGCGCCGGACATATATATGCTGGGCATTGCCGCAAGATGTGAGTTCGATTTTTCATTTTTCCAGATTTAAGTGAGAAAATACTCTCTGCCCGAGAAGCATTTCGATGTAAATTGGAGGGAAAAGTACAGTTTGTCTAGGATTTATTTAGTTTTTCAGATTTATCAGTTGTTTATTAAATTTAAAAGTCACTGCACTGCTCTCGAATTCAGGTAAATATAATTTTATATAATATTAAAATCGATCAGTAATTGAAGGAAATCTGCTAGCCTGAATTTGATTACAATATTGTATTTCCGTATTTATTTTCGATTTTTTCATTTAAACATGCGACAATAAATGTTCCAATAAATCAATGTGATGAAGAATTTATTTCAGATTCACCTAGTTCACAAAACAAAAATCAAGAAAACAATTACTAAAAAAAAAATTGAAAATTTTATACCACAATGAGTATTCAAAAACGAATAAGTCTTTTCTTTTTGATCTGCAATGTCAGTTGTTGAAAATTATGAGAGGTGAAGAAACTATCGTGACAAGAAATAGTTTGTTACGTATGTTTCTATAAATTGATCAATAACTTTAACAGAGTCAACTTCCTGGTATAGACCTACCGGAATAAATAAATCGACATATACAATTCAAGCCCACTACAATATTTATAGCTTCCGTTTATAGACTTTTTTCATGGTGTTATCGATATTAGTGTCGGAAACCAGTTTTGATATCAAATTGAACTGATGGGTAGTTTTACAAACTCGATCTCCCAAAATAGAAATGAAAATAAAAGACATTTAAGTTGTCATCAGTTTCAACTTTGAATGACAAATGCGATTTTACATTTAACTTTGAAGTAATAATTTACAAAATAGAAATTTTAAAATTTCATACGTATAAACTATTTCATAAATTCTTATTTTTAAAAATCCATGGCCGGAAAATGAAGAACATAAAAAATTAATTTGATTGATTTTATACAAAATTAACATAATAAACACTGTAACAATTTATTACACTAACATTTAACTATTTACAAAAAAAATCCTCTGCGATTGTACGATGGGAAACTATAAACCGAATTTATCGACCGGTCGATGTAGGCGTGAGCTATATTTATAAAAGCCCTCTGTTTTCAATGGCCAAGAGGGCTTGCATTCGCGACTGTAGATGCTGATGCATAATTTATGTTTCCTACGGTTCGGCCAATGGACTTTTAAACTTGTTCGTTGCGCAGACGTTGATTCGACTGCCAAGAAAAAAAAACTGTTTTGCACGAATTGATAAAAACTGTGAATTGCTGGTACTTGACTTATTTTATTGTGAGAAAATTTTATAACATAATTTAATATGTACACGTATTTAATACGTTAGTCTTGAAAGTAATTATTTGAATAATATTTGTAGAAATTCTTGTCTTTATGTAGCGAATAAAGATCTAAATTATACGTTATTTATTCTTTCATTTGTAAAAATAATTTTCATAATTTGAAATAATTAGATACGTAATATGATTTCTGACAATGATAGAGAACAATAGTAAGAAATATTTACTTTATACATCGCAACAAAACTTTCTTTATTTTCGTATATATATACCTATATATATACAAGAAATTTTCAAACAATCAAGTAGTGATAAAAATAAAAGACATGAATAGTCGATATTTCTTTTCACATAAAAACTTTCTTTTCAAGAACGATTAATATCCCTTGCCTGTAGCAAAAAATCTCTTGTTAATTCGAGACCGACTGAGAATTTTTCCGATAGCAGCCGATCGCCTCGCGAATTCTTCGCTGGACTTGCAAAACGGCTTCTATCCAGTAGGTTTCAATGGCCGAATTCCCAGGTACAATTGACATTTATGTCAGTAAAAGAAATATAATTTTAGCTATATTTTTTGCAAGATTATCCGTTCCCAAATCATAAATATCTTAAAAACCTAACTACAATTATATAAACAAAAACAAAACACGCTACTCCTCCTTTCTAACAAACAATTTATTCCAACGACTAAACCATCAAACAACCAAAATAACAGAAAAATCCCACCTCTGTCACCAACTTCAAAGAATCCCACATTACGCACGCCCGACAAACATTAACCTACAATGCAAACAGCCACCCCCTCTACTAAAGTCTCCACCATATCACAATCCGGCAGCGAGCCACAATGCAGCTCCCAGCCCGCGTATAAAATCATAAAACGCAAACAACTCCATCAACCGCTAGTAAACTCGCACTCGACGCGTCCTCCAGTCCCGCTCGTCAATATACACTCGCGCGGCGCAAAACCCGGTCCCGCGCGCCTTCGGCACGCGTCCGGGCACGATGATGCGTGCGTAATGCAAAACCGGCCTAATCGGCGCAGTTCTCTCTCTAGTTCTCTCTCTCGGCTGGCTCGAGCTTCCGGCCCGATTTACATAGAGAAATGGACTCGCGAATGGCTGCAGTCCGGCAGCTCATAATACGCGAGCTCCAAGCGCGGAGGCGTGTATATATGTATATACATAACCAAGAGCAAGAGAGAGAGAGAGTAGTGCGTTATGTAAACCGGAGAGAGCGCGAATCGTCGCGCATCGATGCATTATTCAGCCTCCCGCGCTGTATGCGCCCGCGCGCGCGCGCGCGCATCGGTAATAGTTGCCCGGTGTCTCTGTCTGTGTATATATATGTCTGTGTGTAAGGGTCGTAGCGAGCGTTACTTCCAGAAGATTAAACTTGCATGCCCGCTATGTTGTCCCGGCGCTGTGTATGTGTGTCTGTGTATGCGCATGAAGTATGGCCGAGCCAAGTTGGATGCGACGAGTCGTCTCGGACATGCACAATGCGCGCAGAGGCGACAAAAATCGCCCCGCGGCCATCGCGCCCCGCTCGAGTGTGACTGAGAGAGAGAGCGCTTTTTTCTCTCTTGCTGTGTATACTCGTTTCGAGATCGTTTTTCCGCCTCGCGACTTCTGACTGTTCTTTGCAGAGATGTTTCTTTATTTTTTTTTTTTTTGTTTTGAGAGGACGCGCCGAGGGGGTATCTGACTTTGATGTTTGCTTGAATATGCATGATGCCAAAGTGCTGCTGCTTTGGCTATTCTTTTACTTTTAGTAGGTTTAAAAGATTATTTCTTTATCCGATTCAGCTGGGATTTGAATGATTGATTTGTAAAGAGTTTGTAATTATTTAAAACGAATTATTGAAAAGTATTTAAAAGTTTTATTTGAGAGAGCTAATTTTGTGTGAGTAGTATCAAATTCAGGAATAGTAATTAAGCATATATACAAAATTTTGATAAAAATTGAATAGGTTGTTTTTTAATTCGATTGTAGCAGCATCTGTAAATACGATGATATGAAACTTCATTTAAATCAGGTTCATAATTAATGATTTCATATTCAAAATAGCCTAAATAAAGAAAAACACTTTTTCCAATATAGAAAAATTATTTTCCTATTTGAAACCATCTAAGGAGATATTTTTTGATAACTGCTCAAATATCGAATTCCTTCTATTACATACTCTCAAAGAACGTACAATTTAAAGTAACCACCTCATCAATTCCAACAAATACAATTAACAATCCTTTAACAAAAGAACTAACCGACTCTAAAAGCGTAATCGATTTTTAAAATCCTCCGTACGCACGCGCCGGCTTTCAAAAGGCTTCCCAAATTGTAAATCAAATCAACAGGTAACAAAGGCTCGGACAATGACGAGAAGCTCGGACTTTCATAGCCAAAGGAAAACAATAGGCGCAGGGCCACGACTCTATATGCAAGCTCGCGTATGTAGAGGATTTTGACGAGCGGTTTCGCGAGCTGCTCGCCTCTGGGATCTGCAATTATGGTGATTTAACGATAGCGCACGCGCGCACGGGACAATGTCGAGGATATATATACGCTATATACCTTTGAATTAGATTTACGCCGTGTAGAATTACAGATAGATTTCGGGAGATTACAGCGAGGTTGTAATGCTTGCGGTTCAATTTTCTCTATGGGAGTTTGGGTTTCAGAGTGTAGAATGCTTGAGTTTTGTATCTTGCAGAATTCGATCTTGAACAATTCGATTGTTGTAATTAATATTTTTCATGAAAAATTCCATTGATTTAGATTTGTAGATTTTTCAAATATAGTAGACACTTATTGCTTTCTTTATTGTTTTGACAATTGTTTGCTAAAATATAAAGGCTTGAAATTTATGTGACTTAACAATAATTGCTTTTTATAAACGTGACATAACACGGATTCTTACAACCGCTTTAATGTTGTTATTAATTATTGAATTCGAAACAAAAATAGGTTCCGAATATTTTTCTATACACATAAATCAACTCACAAAATTTCTTATGCAAAATCCTAATTATTTCTATTCAGCACAAAACATCACTGCAGTTCTTGTACGACAACAAATTTAAAACGCACAATTTACCCAAATCTCTGAACACCAGCAAAGTTTTTTCTTATAAATCTCACAATCCGCGCGACAATCTACCCTCAAAAATATACACACATAACCCTCTGAATCCTCGACTTTCTCTCTCCCAATAACATTTGGCCGCGCTCGCGCGCATCTCTCCTCGAGTTCCTTTCGCGCGCGTGAACAATCGTTAAGGAATGCTCGCAAGCTCGCAAGCTCGCAAGCCCGAGAGAATAACACTGCATATTTATTGAACTCTCGAACGCCCGAGCTCTTTCTCCGATATCATTCTTTCATCCTCCCTATATCTTCATTCCTTCTCGAGCGCAGCGCCGTATTTCGCGCTTTATTCTCCGCGCGCGCGCGAGCTTGCGAGCTTTTATGCGAGCTTCGTGCTCGCTCTCTCTGTGCGTCCTTCGTTACGACAGAGCCGCCGGCAGCCGAGACTTTTCCCGCTGAATTTTTTAGCTTTCGAAGCTGAGCACGACCGGCCCTGCGCTGGGAGGGAAAATTAGTGAATCATTGATGGACGAGTCGTCGGGGATGTTATGATGGAAAATTGCAAGCGTCTTTGGATTGTCCGAGGTGGGGATTATTTATGCGTTGGTGATGAGGCGGTAGGGAGGGAGGTAGGTTAAGTGGTGTTCACTTAGGAGCGGCGAGGATTTGCATTAAAATGTTTGCTGGTGGAGTTCGAGGGATTTGAGATGAAGTGAGGTCGGTGCTTGATTTTTTAAAGATGCTTGATTTTTTATCGTTTGCACTTTGCGTGCATTAGCTATTGGTTTGACTTGTAGAGAAAATGTTTTCTTTTTATTTTCAGAAGGGATTTGCGGGGTTGCTTATGTTATTATTAAGTAGGAATGGAAGTAACTTATTTTTTACTGATGTTAAAGTTTATTCTAACGCTATAAAATTGATTTTGAAGTTTTAGTAAAAATACTAATAACTTTGAAATAACTAAAAAATAAATAAAATTTAAAATTCTTTGCATGAAATTATAAACAGATGAAAACAGTTTATTTTTCGTGTTTCCAAGATAAAATAAAGAGGATTTTAATTCAATTAACTTTTTTCCTTGAATAAACAGCCAATCATAACAAGTTCCAATGTTTCTTTACAAAAGTAAATTCAATAATTAAGCAAACAGCAGACAAATATTCCGATGGTAAAACTTTGTTTTTACAATTGTTTTTATAAATAAATAAAAGTGCATTGAAGTTTCATTAAAGTAGATTTTTACTTTATATACATACTAATGAAATATTCAATTCATATATTCATTTACCTAGAAACATTCTAAAAATATTATATTTCTTTTATTGTAAATATACCGTTCAAATAAGAAATTTAAGTACTAAAATGTTTGCTGTATATATGTTCATTTTAAACTCGCGAAATCAAAACTTTACAAGTAAAAAAATATTGAAAAATGCCATCTCGTTTAGTTTTAAACGTTGTTTAAAGTAGATCAGATAAATTGCCTTTTGGCACGCCCCTTTTTATTTGCTCGAATACAAACTCTAAAATACAAATTGCACATAAAAAATAATTGAAGTGCACAACTTTACCACATTTAACGCTTGCAAGTTCACATTTAACCCGTTTTTATTTACAACCCTCTTATCGTACTCAACTCAACAGCGCTTAGAAAAATCCTGTCACTCTCCCCTACGAAAAGCTCGCGAGTAGAATAGCTCACTTTACCTTCTCTCGCTGCTCTCCGCTCGTACAAAAACAAAGAAATTTATTCGCGGCCATTTATTTCAGCCCACAAAGGAGAAAGAGAGCCCGTGAAGTTTCTCCGCAACTTAAAGTTGGGCTTAGATTGAAGTACGAGTTTATAAGGAGGATTTGCATTTTATGCTCTCGCACGTAGGTCGAGGCGAAAAAAGATAGGGAGCGCTCTATATGTATATAAACGGATCCTTCTGGGACACGAGCAAATTTCGATTTTATTGCTCCTTGACTTGTAGTGCAGGCACGCGCCGAGTCTCTCCGCTCTCCCGCCTATATACCAATCCTCATTCTTTTTCTCTCTCTCTCTCTTCTCTTTACTCGCGTGATTTGTAGGCGTCTCGCTGGTGCGCGCGTTACGATAGCTCGAGAAATAAAGACGATTCTATTTTGCGCGATGCGTCAGGCTTGAGGTTGAGAATCGATGGATATAAGCCGTTCCGATGATTCGATGGGTTTGCTTCAAGTTTTTAGAAAATCGATTCGAAATTTTATTTTACTTTGATATACGGTTTTGACTGAAATTATTATTTATACAATTATGTAAACGAGTGGGTGGAAGCTTTTAACTGGGTATGTATAGTAGGTAAGACGAAACTGATTAACGTGTTACTACGTTAAGCTCGGCGTTATGATAGGAGCGATAATTTTAATGATTCGTTCTCCACTTACGAGATTGGCTGTGTAAGGCTTGTGGGGGGGACGAGGTTTAGTTAGTTAGAAGCTTTATAGGCGCTTCTTTGAGGGCTCTACGAGGCTTTACAAGAGCTATTATTGCTGTAATTGCATGAAATTATCGAGGTGTGAGGCTTTACACTAGCGGCTAATCGCCTTTCGCCTCGGGCCTTGATTATTCGTGTCAAGAGCTGCGAACGTGGTTATCGTTGATGTGTATGCTTTGTGTACTATTGTTTATTTAATTGCAGCAGTGCAGGTTTCAACAAGTTTTAGATGTAATCGTAAATTTTATAATTTTTGCTTAAACGCGTTAAATATAATTTCAACATTAAAACAATTACTATATTTTTTCCATAAACATTTATATTTCAAACTATCATTGTAATTATTACAATCTATTGATTAACTTTTAATATTCGCAATCACAAAAATAAAGAAATTCCCTTGCACAAACTCACCTACATCAATTCCACATCTAAATATCCGTCTCGCAAGCGCCGCGCTCCAAATAAAAACCGTAAAAATATAAAAATTCCAAATCCCCCTCCAACACCCCCCTTTTAATATTCCACCCCCCCCCCCCCCCCCATCGAAATTGCAAACTTCAAATTTATTTCCGTTCAATCAATCGGCTCAGCCGGAAGAGAGAAAACAATGAAAAGCTCGCCTCGCTCAATAAAGCGCCAACCGCTCGGCAATCATTGGAAGAGCATAGGGAGCTTTACGCGCGGAAAGCCAAGATATTGCAAGACGCGCGTTGGCTATATACGGATGAAAACGCCCTTTTATCTTACGATCGAGGCTCTCGATGTGTATGTATACACGGCTAAGCGTCGGGAGGCCGCATATAAAGGAGGAAAAGGAAAAACCATAAGGAAGCGGGAGCCCTCGCGTCAGGCGGCCGTCATGTCCGAATGGAAAAATGTGTCGTCGAGTGTAAGAGGGGAGCGAGGTGAGCGATAAAAATCGCATGAGGAAAACAGTTGGGTGGGTGTAATTATGGGGTCTGAGGGTATGTTGGGGGATGATGCTGGGATAGTAAGTAGATGAGAGCGGTTCCCTTGTGCGGGATATGAATTTTCAAATGGATCGCTTTGCTGGGGGGAGGGTGTTGGGATTCTGGAGATCCGATTTGGAGATTTTGGTGAGAGAGGGGGGATCGATTTTCGAAACTGTTGTGGATTGTTGTTGAGCCGGTTTGGGAATGATAGTTGACTGTTTTGGAGATAAGCGATGGTTTGATGTTTGATATTATTATTATTTTTAATTTTCCTTAAATAATAATTATTAATTAATAATTTTAATTACTTTGTAACAGAAGTTATGACGGCAATCATTGAAAGAAATAAAGTGGAATAATATATCAATGTTATACTGAGAAGAATAAAAATAAATTACTGAAACTAAATATTTTTTTAAAATGTACCAATATACATATTTGTTTGGTTTAAATAATTATTAATTTATCTTAAGTAAATATTTGATTAAAAAAATTTATTTTTTGAAAGTTTATAAAAATTTTATTCAAAAATTTTTTATTTTGTACAATTTACAAAAAATATTAATTTGATTTTATTAAATTTTTTCTCAATATAGTAATTTCAATTTAAGGCAACATGAAATCTCTATTGTTGTTATCAATATTGTAGGGGCTTTTACTGAATTTTTTGTTAGAGAAAAAGTATAGTTTTTTTTTATTAAAACTAAAACATACCAGAAAGATGTTTTTAAAAAATTAAAAAATACGTCAAAAAATGCCCTATCGTAATTGCCGATATTAGGGAAACAAAGAGCTTATCAAAATTCTACAAATTCAATACTACAATCAATAACAACAATTATCTCAACCATTAACGTGCATTCACCCAAAGCACAGATACGCATAACATCACCATTATCCACAAAGAAAATCCAGCCTAACGCATTCAAAATCCAGCAGCAACATCCTGCGAACCGACGTCTGCCAGTCAATCCTACCCCCCCCCTGCATTTACCCTAAGCTTATCTACAACCAACATGCAGGCCCCGCAGCGACTACACCCGGCGGAGAAGATCAAAGACAAAGAAATGATTAACCCCGCGACTTCCGCGTCTCTCCCTCATCCTCCCAAAATTGCTCATACGCCAAGCTATACAGCACCGGCGTTGCGTTCAACTTGTTGAGCTCCCGAGGATATAGAATGAGACGGATCTGTCTGTCTCGGCGAAACTCGGCTTCTCGGCTTTCTATAAGCGCGTCTCGCTCAGACGTCTGCGGCGCGGCGTTTAACTATCTATTCCGCTAACTGGATTTCAGAGGCAGAGATGAATGCATTGACGAGGGAAATTTATTTTGAATAGCCGAAGTTCGGGCAGGGAGATAATTGATTGGAGCGCGCGCTGCCTTTTTACGCGGTCGGAGCGACTGATGAATCGAGCCAAGCGCCAAGCGAGAGTCGACAAATTGAGTCGAAGGCTCGGAAACTGGGTCAGTTGGGTGTTTCGCGCATTTGTATGTGGGTTGGTTGGGTGAATGGGTGAGGTGTGGGGAGGGGGAGAGTTGGATTTTAATGATTGGGTGTAGGTGAGGGTGAGGGTTGCTTCTGATGATGATTCTGGACGAATTTTGTAAAATGTGTGTAAAGTAGAGGATAAATTGTAAATTGAAAATTCTGTAATTATTAAGATAATAGAAAGATTAAAAATGTAAAGACATTTTCATAAAATTGAAAATTAAATTACCTTTGTAATTATGTATAAAAATCCTTTATATTTTTGGGTAGCAAAAATATTTAATTGTCATAGATTAGATATTGAAATGACTCTCTTGAAAATTAATAGCTCTCGCTGAATGCTGCTCATTTAACTTTGCGAAGATCATAAATGAGAGAGATTAAAGAAAAATTTAATGAAATTACGAGCTCCTAAAGTTCTAAGCTATAATAGCAGAGATCAAGCTCATAAGCTTTTTTATATTTATTAGAGCATTAATCATCTTCTTTTAGATTTATCTCAATCTTCATTTTCAAAGTAACATAAATGTATCAAAAGCATAATGATTCCTAGAGAAACAAGAGGATAACTATTTCAGGAAACACGTGAGAGCAGATGCAAATAAATTACGTACAGAGTAATAAAATTAAGTTTACATTTATTTATCTTATTATATGTTTTACAAAAACTATAAAAGCAAGCTTGTGTGTGCGTGTGAATGTATGTAGGTGTGTATAACTTCTACGTGCCGAATGTGTCACAAAAGTATCCAAAAGAGTGCCAAGCTATCGAGATCCGACTCTTGAGAGGCTACAGTCAGGAAGAAGAGCTTTTCTAACAACAGAGCCCTTAACACATCTAGAATTTCTGATTAAATTAAGAAATCTAAGTTTACTTATTATTATTTCAACATTCGAAACTTATAAACAGGGCATCGTATATTAGAACAATAAGAATCATTCAAAAATTTATATCAATTTAAATGCAATATTGAAAAACTAACAAACAATAGTAAATCTTAGTACTAAAAATTAAAAAGTAAAACTTATCAGTTTTGATAACCCATCTAACAACATCAATCAAACCGCAGCATCAAGCTCCCCCTTATCACGATATAATCATCTTACCAAACCCAAATCGAAGCACACACGCAAAGCCAAAAGTCAAAAGACCCAACAGATCTCAATGCCCTCTCAGACCATCAGACACACATACATACTTGCTCTCCCGCTCGCTCGTCATTGAAATTGGCGTGTGCGGCTTTTGACGACGTCGAGCCGTCAATTAGACGCGGCGAGCGCGTTGGAGTAGAGATCAGCCGTTTCCTCCTCGCACGTGCAAGGGAAGAGAGAGTTATAATCGAGTGCTGAAGTGAAAAGCTTCAAGTTCGCTACTTTGTAAACAGATTTTCACGAGGGTGAAGCTCGATTTTACTGGCCCTTTGATGGATTTTAGATTAAACGCCGCTTTTGTAGGGGTTAACTATACTGTTGTGGTAGTTTATGCGCAAGTCTGTGTTGATCGTATAGTGAAACGTTCATCACGTTGTTTTATAATATATAACAAAATGATTAGCGGAAGAAATTAGTCAGCAATCGATGCTGACAAGCTCGGAGAAAAACACCGCAAACCCTTCCCGTTTTGAAACACTCAATTACGCGCTCATTTAATTCTTAATTTAACCTTGCAACCGATTAACGAACTTCCCGCGCCGGCGAAATTAGCGCAAGCTCACCCCGGAGTGCTCTAGAGAGGGAGAAAGGGAGAGCGAAATCTCGTCATTTCGGCCAGTAAACTCTGCTCTTGCCCTTTCTCCCTAACCCGGCGCGCGCGCGCCGTACATCTAGGAGCCACTTAATTACCGGGTCTGGGCCACCTGAGCTTGCAAGCACTGATCGCAAGCGCGCGTTTCGCTTTCGCGCGTAAGTACTATTGCCGGTTAGCTGCTGGCCTTATTAAGCTCAAGGTGTATGTATACAGTAATTACAGAGCTGCGAGCTTGCGAGCTTTCTGGTTATCGATGGTGTTGGGTTTGGTTTAGCGGCCAGTGAGGTGTTTAGAGGAGGGTTGGGGGGTGCGAGTTTGGAATATGATGTGATTATTAAGGTGGATTGGAGAGTGCGAAAAAAATTGAAGTGCGAAAA
>JAPYZA010011498.1:0-19430 GCA_030522685.1 Eupelmus azureus | reverse complement strand
CGACGTGTTCATGCGTACTTCTTCCAGATTACCTCCAAGAATTCTTTCTTACCCCACGCCTAGAACCTCATCACTTCGGAATTCGTTTGTAATTTCTGCTTCCAACATTCTCAACTCTTTTCCTTCACCCCTACCTTTGTTCGACCCTTCTCTCAGAGCCAGTTTTAGGCGGTCGATGTACACCTTGCTCATGACCGAGGACCGTGCGGAGTGGCAGCTATTTTTTATTACTGCGTTATAGTTAATTTTATAATTTAGTTATTCTCTTTTGTTTTGAGTCTATTACGGTTACATTTTTCTTATTTTACTCGCCGCATTATTGTTTTTTCTTTTGATTTTATGTATGTTATCACTTTCTATTTCAATCTTTTGGGCCAGATGGGGTACTACCCCAAGGTTGAATAAATGAATCTCTCTCTCTCTCTTTTTCTTTTGTAGGCCAGGAGAGTGTAGCTTCCTGCGCGCTCAACAATAAATAGCAGCCACATTGTGCCTCTGTCTAAAGGCAAGAAGTCACATTCTTCCCTTTAATCGAGAGGTAACAGGTAATATAGTTGTTTACATGGTGCGTCATCGACCGGGAAAGTGTAAATTTTAATTAAAATTGAAAAAAGACTAGAGTGTATTGCGTAAAAGTGATAAAAGTTTAGTAACATGTTGTGTAGTTTTATGAAAATATTGTGAAGGGAAAAGCAAAAGTTTCCAATAAAATTACAAACCCTAAAATAAAACAGAGAAAGTTGCGAAAGTATGTGTGTAAAAACAATAAAATTTAAAGAAGTTAACACAAAAAAGACTAAAGTTTTCTTAATTTAACCAAAATTCTAAGTGATTTAAAACAAAAATATAGATATTAAACTTTACGTAAAAAGAGTAAAAACCTTTAAATTTCAAATAATTCATAAAAAAAACTAACGCCAAAAAGAGAAAAAGTATAAAGATACTCAAAATTATTTTTTTTAAATTCAAAAGTAAAATCTAGTTAAACTTCAAATATTCTAAGTGATTTTAAAAACAAAAGCGGAGACATCAAAAGTGAAAGTGTACAAATTTGAAAATTTGTCATAATCTTTTAAATATCTAAGAGTTTTCTTAAAAATATTTTAATAAAATTCTAAGTAAAAGCCTGTGAATATATCAAATCAACTCCTGAAACGAGAAATAAACCTACGGAGATATAGTAAAATTTAAACTTATACACGATTTCAATAAAAACCCGTGAAGATTTTAAATCACCTCTAAAGAGAAAAATATAAACTTACGGGGAAACAGTTTAACAACTTCAACTTTTATTCAAAGACTAAGTTCATAAAAATTTCCGAAAATTTTAAGACAGTTCTAAACTTAAAAATACGAACTTACACAAAGTTAATTTAAATTTATTTACTCGCGAGACAAAGTACATAAAACGTTATAAAAACCAAATACTCAAAAATGTTCCTTAAATATTTTAGAACCTCACATAAAAACTAACAACTTAAGTGATAAATTGTGAAGATTCTAAGTCACTTGTAAAACAGGAAAGAAAATACTCACAAAAGAGTAATTATATTAATACGTTACTTAAACTTTCTATATAAAAGATTAATATTCTTTATTAACACTTGTGATACAAAACTCGCGTAAATAGTTAAATTGTTAAAAAAGGTTAAAATTAAATTTTCTAACGAATTTGGAAGTTTTTTTATATATATATTAAAACGTATTGTAGTGACGCAAAAATCATTTAAAAATCAAAAATCGCGTTAAAATTATTTGTAAATGACGTAAAATTCAAATATTTTTATCAAAATAAATAGTGAATCTTATAGAAGGTGACGTAAATATTGATAAAAGGCTCAAAAATTTTAAACTGAATGCAAGCCAAAAACAATTTAAATCATAAAATTAGTGAATTTAATAGTGTAAAAGTGATTGAAAAGGAAACTTTACAGTTATATAAACTTGTGTAAAAACAGTAAAATCTTTCAAAGATAAATTGTGAATTTTTCAAAATAAAACCCCATATAAAAACAACACAAAATTCGTTAAATAAAAATTATTAATTAATGTTGTTGGAGAAATGAAAATTTCTTGTTGCTCTGTGCGAACCATGGTGTTATTATTTTTACAAAAATTACATTGTCATCGTTTCGGAGGAATTATTTGCCTCCCTTTTCAAGACTATAAATCAAAAAGATAATTTATAATTAGTTTAACCGCAAATACAATAGTAGTTGTTATTTATAAAAATTATTATACATTGAAAAAATTAATTAAAATACATCGAAAAATAAGCATATCTTTAGTAATTTTAAAAATATGCATGTCGCATTACATATTATTACAAGCTTCTAGTGAAGCTGTCGTCGAGAAATTTATTAAAATTAATAAATTAAATAAGAATTAATAATAAGCAAAAAGTAAGTAAGTAAATCTAAGGTAGGAAGGGAAAAACTTACATTCTACGATCGCGAACGGCACGTCGTAGAGGGTTGTTATGGTTAATTTTGTTAAGGTTGACATTGCACCCTCAAGAGAGACTGATGGAAATCCAGTCGAATTTTTTAATTTATAATGTGACGTCATTCGCGCGACTTATGTTGCGCTAGTATGGCGAGTTCGTTCTCGAACCTTTCCCCCTCTATACTTCCGCGATCGCGAATGACGTCACATTATAAATTAAAAATTTCGACTGGATTTCCATCAGTCTCTCTTGAGGGTGCAATGTCACAAATGTAAACAAATAGTGAGAATTTTTAACTTACAACAAAAAGAATCTCGAACAATTTTTTTTTTATAATAAATTGTGGTGGAATTGATTTAGGTACAAAAGTGTTGAATAAACTTAGAAATTTTATACACACAAATTCTTAAAACGATAAGGTTAAAATTCGAAATTGACAAAAATTCAAAGCAAAACTTAAAATTCACATACTTTAAAAATAAAAAGATTATAAAATCAACTTCATAAGGAACTTGAAATTAAGAAATTTTTCATAAATACTTAAACTTTATATAAAACCTAGCAGTTCGGTAAAAGCTATTGTTTAAGTTAGTGTTCGAAACTTGTCTATTTTAAAACAAAATCTTAAAATAATATAGAAACCCTTAAACAAAAATAAAGGAATTTTTTTCTAAATACTTAAAGGTTTTATACAAATTTTTAATTAACCATTTCAATTAGCATTGTGAAATTGTAGATCACTATTAAAATAAAAACGCCAAACTTTAACAGAACGGTTATAGTTTAAACTTATGTATTCTTTAGATAAAGGAGATATATAAAATAACATAACTTCCCAACATTCAAAATTTTTATTAACATTTTTTATAAGAAATTTTACAATTTAGATCAAATTTATGAAAATTTAAACCAAAATAAAATTTTTTATAAATCTTTTTACCCCAAGATTTTAAACTTTAATGTTAAAAATTTAAGTAAAACTTGTAAAAATTCTAAATTATCACAAACCAGAAATATAAAATTTACGTCAAACGGTCAAATAAAACTTTAAAGTGCTCCAAGTTCTTTTAATACCTTTCGATTTTTTTATTTAAAATATCAACGGTCTCAGTAAAACTTATGCAAATTTTAAGATATTTCCAAAATATAACAAAAACAGAAAATATAAAACTTAAGTAAAGATTAATTAAATTTAGACTTATACATAGAGTATATTTTTAAAAGATAAAATACTATCAAGTGAAGTAATATTTCTAATATTTTTAACTTTTAGGCTAAAACTTGCACTTCAAAAAAATTTATGTAAAACTTACGTAACGAGGAGTAGTTGAATTGAAACTTTACACTCTTAAAGTAAAACATATAAAATAATATAATCTTCCTTTTTCGAGTACCAAGGACACTTTTTTTTGGTACTTAATAGTTTATGAAAGAGAATTGAGTTAACGATCCAATTTAAAGATCTTGCAAAAATTTCGAGTTACTTCTAATACAATTAAAAAAAAAAAGGAGCGGTGAATACAAGTTTACCTATAACTTGGGAAGTTCAAAAGGAGGTGTTGCACCGAGGTGAGCTTTTATTTCGTTTATTATACGGAGGAGGGTGCCTCTCCTCTTTTTTTGGAAATTTCCCTCAAAAGGGTTTCTTTGAAATTATGCGCATTTGAGAGAGAGAATAAGGCCTTGCCAATTATAATTGGGAACGTCTACTTCTATTAAGAGAGAGAACGAGTGTCTCGCGAACCTGTGTCTTTATTATTTAAATTTATTAGTAGTTATTAACAGTAATTAATATGTACGGTAGTATTTGTCACATCCTAAACGTACAATCATCCTAAAATATACACCTTTAAACCGCCTCCCTGCCTACCCTATGCTTAAACCTAGCTTCGACAGCTCAGAACAGCCATTCGTTTTCTTTGAATAAGGATATTCTATGATGATTTCCTTAATAGTAACCTATTTAGCGGCAGTTTACTTGGTTATTCTATTCTGTCTACATCTGTTTTTAAAACTTATTGCCCTGAACTTGCATAACGAGTAGTGAACGCATTCAGTCCTTTTATCAATCCCTTGCCCAAACTATTTACCGTTTAGCCGGGCGTTCACACGGTTTTTCTGCAACGAAAGGAAGTTATTTAAACCCCCCCCCCTGTCTCTTTTTGACGACATTGCCAAAATTTTAGGTCTTGCCCAAAATTTGTATTTCTGAATGAGATTTTTCACAAAAAAAAGGAGGGAAGGAGGTTCGAAACATTTTTTTCCTTTAAGTAACGCTAAATCCACTCTTTAACAATCAACCATATAGAAAAATGGTAAGTTGCCAAAGGAGCAATGAACAATAGAAGGGAGCCTGAGGACGGAAAGGAAAACTTTAACAGGTCAACAGACGAACACGTGGAAAAGGAACGCGACTCTAGGGATATCGAATTAGACGACGATGTATTAAACAACTATCAAAGGGACTTAGAGAAACTCAAGAAAACGGCAGAGGATTCACCATTTGCCCTCCAACTTAAAGATCAACTGAGAGGTCAAAGGAAACAATTGGATCATACCCTAGCGATGTTTAACATCGATAAAGATATTGAGACGCCTAAGTCGTGTAGTAAACTTAATTTGCACGAATATAGGACCCGGAAGGATAACGACCTAGAGGATCTCACAATATACAACAAAGAACCGAAACCCAAAAGGGAGCAGAAGGGCGATAACAAGACAACAATATAGAAGGTAGGGTCAAGGAAGAAACGACATTTATAGAAGAGTTGGATCAAGATTGTCTTAAGTTCTTCGTAAGAGGGTTGAGATGGGAAATAAAGGTGCGAATGAATGCGCCCACCGAATTAGATGAGGCTCGCACCCAAGCAATTGAGATCGAACGAGATTTTGCCTACGTCCCCAGCGAAGACGAGACAGTCACCTTCGCGCACAAACGAGACGATTCTCGTCAAAAATCACGAGAAATCCGCCGAGTTAACGTTGTCGAAACGGTAGAACCCCCAACGGTGTACCAATTTTGCAACGAAAACGAGCATGTTGCATCTAATTGCACTAAACTTGTCCGGCAGATTAACGAACTCTCGAGCGATATGAATAAAGAGGATTGTAGGAATAACGGTGGCACTAATCAGTCACCTGGAATGTTTAAACCGCCATATCGGGATGAAAGGAACCCTTTTAGTCCAAACTGAGGCGATTATGGGTCCCGAGGTGGCGGATTCCCCTCAGCTCCACAGCGTAATGGCCCGAAAGTACTGCATAATTTCTATAATAGAGAGGGAGGATATTACAATAATAACTCATACGGAAACAATAATAACCAAGTTAATAATAATAGTTGCGGCGCCAATAAGTATAATGGAAATAATAGAAATCCCTACGGAAATAATCCATCAAGGTTCCCTCCGAATAATGACCAAATAAATCGTCGTGATAATTTTAATAGAAATCCCGATGCCTCCGGAATACCTTCAAGTCCCACTTGTTTTTATTGTAACAAACCTGGGCATATTAAGAGGGATTGTTACAAATATCAACGAGAGATAAGGGATCACTTTTCGGCCTCGGGAAACGGGCAGGGCCTCTCTCAGGCGGGCTACAGGGAGGCAAGCCAATCCCTCCCGGCTATAGACCCCCTTCTGGGGTACAACGACTCGCGATATACGAAACCACGGTCAACCTAAATCAAAGTAACTGCGCGCTCACGGTGGAATTAGACATTAAAGAGCTTAAAGAACCCCTCATGCTTATGTTAAATACCGGATCTTCCCCCAATTTATTAAAAATTTCTAGCGTTCCACTATATACCCCCATCGATTCTAAAGAAATCATGATCTTGCGCGGAATTACCCCTCATTCAATTACCACTTTGGGTAAAATTTTGACAAATATAGATGATTACCCGATTCATTTTCATATAGTTGGTAATGACTTCCCAATAAAGGAAGCCGGAATTTTAAGCGACTTTTTTCAACGGACAAATGTGCGAATAAGTTACGAAATAAATCACCTCGAATTTTCGCAACAGAAGATACACTTCTTGTTAGGTAAATAGGTCATTCCAAACGATCGGAAACCAACGCGTGTCACATTAAGAGAGGCACCCACGCCTTCTCTCAAAATAGACCAATCGACCATCACAGAGAACAAAGAAAGCCGCAATTCGCGTAAGATTTCCCCCGTTTCAGTCAAAGCAAAAATTTCACGAACTACAAATCTCGCGAACAACTTAAATAAAACGGATCTCTTTAACAATATCACTACTCTCGGAAAGAATGAAGGTCCCGAGAGCGAGAATTTTCAAATTTCCGAGGTACGATGTCTAAAGGACGTGGTAAAACTCCATCCCCAATTACCACTAACTCAATCACCCCGGATAAAGATCGTGAACAAAAGAATCATTCAGGGGATGGTAAGTTCCACTCAATTTTAAACGAGACATCGGCGCCCCGTAAACGAGGTACCGACTACGGGTTATGATTATGATTACGGGTTCACAAATTAACAAACAAGAACTAGGGAAGAATAGAGCGGTGGCACGCCCAGATTCAGGTGAACCAAAGGCCAGAAAATCAGGTAAAATGAACACCTCAGAAACGCAAGGGAATGATTCAAGCGTCGTAATTACAGAAAAGGTATTGAAGGTAACTCAAGGTGAAAAGGTAACGAATCAGAAGTTAAAGAAATGGAACCCAAGAATAACGAAAAAGGTAGACCCTAAATGTGATGTGCTCATGGTAGACTCGGAGGAAGCGACTACAAGTGAAAGTGATGTGTTTGGAAAACCCGAGAAGGGGTTGTTCGAGGATATTGGACGAGATTTTTGTGAAGTTTTAGGAAAAACCCTAAGTTGCCCTTTTGCGGAATCACAGAGTTCCGAGGCGACGTTAGGAGAATGTAAGAGCAAGGAAGTTAGCGTCAGCAGATCGTTTCTTCCTCCTCTCCCTTTGAAAAATGTGTGATTTTGTAACAAGGAAGATGTCATTTCTGGATATTTAAGCGATGAAGATCGGTATCAAGTCAGACTCGAGGTAATGAGTCTGAGGATTTTGTTGAGATGAATTTAATGCGAATTTCCCAGGATGGAAGGGAAGAATCTTGTGAAGAGGGAGACTCCGATGTTTTTAGATTCTCCGAACTCTTGAGCATTGTAGAAAGCATACGAGGGCACCTAGCAAGTTACAAATCGAACGACGTAAGTAAGGAAAACATTGTTGATGAAAAAAATTGTGAAACCTCAGTTTGTTACACGAATACAGAAAACATATTGTTAACTAAAAGTACTTTTGAAGAGGATCTACTACTCTGCCCACAAGAGGATTTGTTAGATCCACCGGAAATGTATACGGACTGTGCTATCTCCAACGAGGAATTAATGAACCTTAAATGAGAACTGTCAGAACTCCTTGAATCTGAGGTGTCAGATGATCAACGACCTTTAAATTTATCTCGCTCAGTCACCTGTGAAGAGTTATATGAAGCTTACCCAGATGAGGTTTCAGGAATCTATGATTTCCCAATGGTAGAAATGGAAACGGTTTATTTCATAGAAACATTTAACCAAATAGAAGAAGAAACGCCGAGGCCAAAAAAAGTAAGGAAAATGCTGCGCCTAGATCGTTTTTGTTGTGAGGAAAGAAAAACGGTCGAAGAGTTAGTAGAAAAATACCATGAACAATTTTTCATCCCCGGGGAAAAGCTTAGTGCCATCATCCCCGGGGAAAAGCTTAGTGCCACTCATGTTATACAGCACCGTATACCGACGGTCACGGATAGACCTATAAACATTCGTCAATATCGTTTTCCTCGCGTTCATAAGGAAGAAATAAATAAACAAATAAAGGAAGTTTTAGATGGAGGATTGCTTGTGCCATCCAGCTCGAACTATAATACACCACTTTGGGTTGTTCCGAAGAAGGACGATAGTCAGGGGAACTAACGATATAGGTTGGTATTAGATTTTCTCGCGTTAAATGAGGCCAGTTTGTCCGATAACTACTCACCCCCAAATATCAATGAAATTTTATATCAATTAGGAAGGTCGCGCTATTTTTCGGTTTTTGATTTAGCTTCAGGTTTCCATCAGATACCTCTACACCCGGAAGATCGTTATAAAACTTCCTTCACTACACCTGCAGGGTTTTATGAGTGGGCTCGTCTGTCCATGGGATTAAAGGGAGCCCCGGCCACTTTTCAGAGAATGATCGATAAAATCTTGCATAAGACTCCCATTAGCGAAAATTCCGCCGACCCAATGACCATTGAGCCCATAACGGACATGGAACGTTTAGAAGTTTGCGCATATTTAGATGACATAATTGTCGATGCAAAATCCATAGAGGAACATAATGAGAAATTCCGACGTCTCATGGAACGCATCAAATGGGCAAATATTAAACTTCAACCCGATAAATGCGATTTTCTGCAGCGAAAGGTTGTCTATTTAGGTCATGCTATTAGCGAAGAAGGGCGTACGCCCTGACCCCAAGAAATTAAAAGCTATGCGAAAATTCCCCACCCCTGAAAATGCTAAGATATCAGACAGTTTTTAGGTCTGGCTGGTTACTATCGGTGATTCATTGATGGGTTTTCAAAAATCGCGAAGCCTCTGAGTACTTTGCTCAAGCAGGATATCGCCTTCTCCTCGTATAAAAAGGCTCAGGACGCTTTTGAGATTTTAAAGGAGAAATTGTGTCAGGAACCTGTTTTGATTTACTCGGATTTTTCACAGCCATTCGTTGTTACTACAGACGCCTCTCGTTACGCCATAGGGGGAATTTTATCTCAGGGACCTATAGGACAGGACCGACCAATCGCCTATACCTCTCGCGCTTTAAACGATGCTGAAACTCGTTACGACTCCTACGAAAAGAAAGCTTTTGTTATCGTTTATACGGTTCGTCATTTCCGACATTATCTCTTGGGTAATAAATTTACTGTAGTTACTGACCAGAAGCCTCTCGCGCGATTCAAAACTTCACAAGATCCAAATTTTCGAGTCATCTGCTGGCGTATTAAATTATGCGAGTTCAACTTTGATATCGTTTATAAAGCAGGAAAAACAAACGTGAACGCGGATGCCTTATCGCGAAACCAATTAGAGGAACCAATTTTTACCATTCGCGAGTACATTGAGCCGAATGACGTCGACCCCCAATCCGAAACGCCTGATGACATTGCCCCACAAAACTATACTGAATCAAATGACGACCCGCCGATAATTATTGTTGAAAATGAAAATGCTCTTAGGGGGAAGGCCCCCGCGGAACATGCCATGCAGACGCGAACTCGGGCTGGTAAATTGGATCTTCCAAATTATTGTGATGCTCGGTAGAAGGCTCCGAATCGGAAGAAGACCTCGTCGGAAGTTAGGGGGAAGGCCCCACCAGGAGACGGGGATACGCCTACAGATATCCCCTTTAGTAATACCGAACATGACCATGTTAGTTTACCCGATAACATTCATTCAGATTTTGATGATAATAGAAATCCTGAGATGGAATCTTTTTCACGGGAAACTTTGGCAGGGGTCGATAGGGGAAATTCGACTATGACGAAGGACCCAAACACCGAAGAATTAACGGTCGACATAAAAAGAAGACGACCATATGGCAAAAATTTCATCGAATGTAGGAAACAATTGTTTATGCGAAAAGATAATTATTTATATTTTGTCACTAATTCCGGAAAACCCTGCGATCAAGGAGCACGACAGCTCCTCGCCAAAAGGAAATTGCCACGGTTTAGAAATCTTAAGGTAGACGAAGTCAAAGTAATTCCAAAAGTTAATAAATTTCATTTAGCCATGACATTGCGAGGAGAAAATCCGGAGGGCCTGTCGACCTTAATGGAGAACCTTTCGGAAGGACTTAAGAATTTTATAGCGTTTGTTATTCAAGAAGGACTCCGTACAATCAGTTTGGCAAAGGGGAAAGGTATAGCTGATTTACGATGGGAGGATGTAATTGTAAAAATGCGAAATATATTTCGCGGGACTGATACGAAATTTCTAATCTGTTTGGGGTTGATTGTTTATCCCCCGTTGAGGATCGCGTCAAGATTATAGAAGAAGCCGACTGTTCAGCCATACGAGGACACAAAGGTGTAACCAAAAGTTACAAAAGGATAAAAGAAAAATACTATTGGGAAAACATGAAAGTGGATGTACAAAAGTTTATCTGCCCTGTCAATTAAATGTCTACCCTGTCAATTAAAAAAACTAGTGATGGTAAAAACTAAATATCCTATGGTGATCACCGATACCCAAGGAATAGCCTTTGAAAAGATTTCAATGGATGTCGTTGGTCCTTTTCCAAAAACAGATAACGGTCACGACAACATTCTGACCATCCAATGTTGTTTAACAAAATTTTCTTTAGCCATACCGTTGCGAGACGCTACTGCCAGATCCGTGGAGATGCTTTAATTAAAAGATTTATTTGTACCTTTGGGGCTCCCATAGCCATTTTAACCGATCAAGGTACAAACTTCTTGAGCAATCTAATGAAAAGAGTAGCGAAAAGATTCCGAATTACGCAATTTAAAATGACTGCTTCTCATCCACAATCCAATGGATCTATTGAACGTAGCCATCACGTGCTAAGTAAGTACTTAAAACAGTTTATTTCCAAGGACAGCCAGTGGGACGAATGATTGGAAATGGCAGCATGGTCATATAATAGTTCTGTTCATGAAGCCACCCAACACACTCCTTATGAGTTGGTCTTTGGCAGACTCGCTCGGTCACCTTTAAGTGATCCTCTTGAACCCGAGGATAGACTCGTAACTTTTGAAGACTACATTGTAGATCTGACTACCCGACTCAATAATCTACAAAGTACCGCACATGACAAATTAGTCACAGCAAAATGGAAGGCCAAATATTACTAAGATAGGAAAGCAAATCCCCAGAGTTTCGAGGTTGGAGACTACATCTGGTTATTAAAAGGGGGAAAAATCCATAAACTTCCAGATCAATATGAGGACCCTTATTTAGTAGTGATTTGTTGCGAAACGGGAATGTTAAAATTCAAGTAGGTAATAACCGATTTAAGGTTGTGCATACCAATAGGATTTGGAAATCATACATAACACCGGGACATCAAGAACAAGACCTTGATGACCTATAAAGGGGCGTTCCAACCTCATTCATACCATATTACAAATTAGAATATTAAAAATAGATTTACATGAAAATAAGGTAAAATATAGGAATTTAAACCATACATGATCATTAAACTCAGATCCCTCCCCATTTACATATATCCATTTATGCATATTTTTATGACGAGATAAGGTAGTCATTCCCCCTACTATAATCTGCCCTCAATTGTTTGACAAAATCCTTTTGCACTTTTACCCCTAACCCTGGGAAGCCACCTTAATCTGTGAACCTTTTCTTTACAGCCATGAATCCGGATTTCCTCGCCGCGATGACCACATACAATGTACCCGAACTACGACGTTTTCTCCTGGGAAATAAAAGTCCGGCACTGGTGGCCGAAATTAATTCTATCCTAGTAAAATCAACCCACGATAAAGATGTGGAACTATTAAAAGCTTGTTTACGGAAGAACTGGAGAGTTAAATTCATAAATATTGTTCCCGTATCTCGCCATGCTTTAAGATAAGGAAATCAAGAAATTATAAAAGCAATATTTGATTCAGATGTAGATTTAAACCACCGGGATAAATGGGGGCGCACTATCCTCCATTATGCGGCAATGTATAACGATTTAGATGCCGTACGGGAATTATTAGAAAGGGGAGTACGCCCAAACGTATGAAATAATTGGGGGAGTACAGCTATCCATGACGCCTTAGAACTTAGGGGACTTTTAGAGTCTCCGAGCGTTTTTCCGCCCAACACCCATCCCAGTACTTTTAACCTCGGTGCCCTTGAATACTCAGATTCAGCCTCTAGAAAACGTAGGTATGCCATTGTTGAATGTCTGCTCTCCTTTGGAGCAAACCCGAACATCATCAACCATTGGGGTGAGAATGCAGTACGCAAGGCCAGCACGGGACCCATAGAGACATTAGAATTAATTTTACGACATGGGGAGACTGCAACACACAGAACGACGAAGGGTGGAACCCGCTCCACCACGTCGCGCACTGGCCTAAATTAGGAAGCTCCGCTAAGGCTGAAATGTTAATATCATACGGAACCCAGGTAAACCAACACTCAAAATATGGAGGAACCCCTCTCCATGTAGCGGCATATAATCAATTAGACTCGTTAGTAGAAACCCTCCTGAGGCATGGTGCCCAAATTGATGCCGCGGCCTGGGCACAGCGCACTCATTTACATTTGGCAATCGAACAAGGGACTCTTCTTTCTTGTGAGATTCTTTTAAAGAACGGAGCTTCGCTTCACTCTCGCAGAGGTACCGGTCGTAGTCCCCTGCAAGTGGCGCATCTCCTTGGGTTAGAAGAAAAATTGCAATTATTACTGGCATATAATTCTACCATCTACGATAAACGTTGGCAAGACGAATATTTTGGCTACGGTGCTCCTTCCTGCCACCCAAGTCACCTTTCTGTAAATCATATTGCAAAACTAAAATTTCAAAATAAATACGTGAATGAAAGGGATATGCTTCTCTTAGCCAAATACGATCTGTCAGCCTTTAGTAATTATAACAAAGCTTTACAAAAACTGCAAAAAGCCGCTGACATGAAGATCTCCCCACGTCTGACTTACTATAGTGTCTGAACAAAATCATCATCCCAATTACTTGAATACGCCAAGAATGACCGAGCCTTGCATGAAGCCCGACTCATATTCTTACAGGATTTCGACATTTTTGGCGAAGAACTCCACGGTAAACTATGAGAATTACTTGAGGGTAGGCACGAATGAAAAATTCGCGAAACCAAGTTAAGGCCCATCCTCGCGGAATATTTAACCGAACCCGTCGTCGAACATATATCATACTACCTCACCCTCCAGGAAAAACTTTGCGAGCAATAGGGGAATCGTCCCTTGTCATTCCGTTTACCTTCTTCCTTTATGTTCTCTTATCGATTCCTTCCACCATGATACCGCTCAACCTTTTTTTCTTGGTATGGGAAGGGGGAGTATATCTGAGGAATTGAATTATAGTTATCCCTACCTTATTTTGTGTTACATTTCCACCCCTTTTTATTTTTTTCAACACAATGGAAGCTGAATACGTGGCATTTCGGGGAAGCCAGGAAGCCCAATCTATTTATAATATATATATATATATATAAACAAGGAAACAAAGAAGAGCAAGTATCCTTCTCCAAAAGGCACTAATGGAGGGATACGCCCAATGTCTGGAACTTTGTTCTCATTTATTCGCGATGCAAAAGGATGCATCGTTTACAGAGTTCCTGACGGAATCTCTCTATCTGATGAGGCGTTTACTAAATCAGATACAGTTTAACGGAAGAACGTTGTTACATGTTGCCGTGAGCCAAAGGAACTTCCGGATCGTCCCTAGTCTGGCGGAACATGGAATAGAAACAGAGCACAACGACTCGCCCTCATTAGATCTCCTTCGAATGGCCATCATCTCAGGGGATGAAGATATGCACCTTATACACCTAGGACTTAGACCTACCGATTCGAGCGAGTGTTTAGTTTCGCTGGCCATACGAGAAGGACCGGATCAAATGCCTAGAAATCCTACACAAGTTCTAGAAGAGGCAATCCGCTATGATAGCAAAGAGGCCATGGAGGCCCTGATCAAAGCAAATATGCATGTTTATTGGGATCGACCAGATAATTTATTACACACAGTAATCATACACGGTCAGGAGAGTTTCGTAGACCTTTTGAATCCCTATTGTGATATTGATCAATACACTGATCAAGGGCTCACGGTCCTCCATCTTGCATTACTCCACGAGAAACCCCTGTACGCAGAGTCTCTCCTTGTGAAGGTAACAGACATAAATCTCCTTACGGGACCTGAAGGGAAAGTTGCCTTGAATTACCGATTGACTCTAATCAACGCGATGCTTTTACACTTATCATGTACTTCGGAGGGAATATGAGCGAATGTACGGCACGTGCGAAGCCATTATTTTTTGAGTTTTATGATGTGGGCGCTAACAACATGTTGATTTGTATGTTGAACCCAGGCGCAAATTTGTACCCGAGGGTTGAAGGAAGGGTTGAACGATTCTTTTCTAAGGAGCGGTTAGAGAAGCCGGGCACCTACATCGTGATACAACATTTGGTGAGACTACATTTCCGAGGGAAATACGTTGTTATGATTTTAGAGACACGTCCTAACCTATATCAATACTATCAGGAGTGTGTCGTTGAGTATCGCCAATTATCGACTATACCCATCCTTGACGATTACAAAATAACCGACCTCTTTACGGAAAATTCAGCTATGGTCATGTGGGAAATATTTACAACAAGGGATCCCAGCGAAGTCACCGCGGAATTATTATATTATTCCCGCCACTACGATTTCACCTTCAATTATTTAATACGAGCCTATGTTTTATGGGCTCTACTCTCAGCTCCCTTAGAAAAACTAACAGTTAGGCCAACCTGGCATAAAAAGGTAGTAATGGGCATCAAGGTCCTTGCCTAGGAATGCCATGAAATGCTAACGGAGGAGTCAATAGACCTATCCGCGGGAAATAGTCAGCGCGACACGTCTGTGCTAAACTGCCTGTTTCGACAAGTACAATCTAATGACCCATTAGGTGCCTCCCAAATATATAAGATTGAATTTGATAAGGCTGTTACTCCTTTTCCATGGAATCGACATAAGAATTAGTGTCACTATCTGGATTCATCTCTATTTGTTCCCTATCAACCTTCCGCATGCAATAACAATAAAAATTGTAAACCTAAAATAGAGGTATTTTCTACATTGTCTGATTTGCCCTTCCATCTTCATCCTGCATGTTTCTACAGTGCCTCAAGGCCCGCTAAAGAAAATCATAAACAAGCCATAAAATTTTCATTATAGAGCTCAGAAAATGGCTCCGAGGACCAAGCGCATTGTACGTGCAATGGACACAAACACTTTGGAGGAAGAATACCTCGCATGGGAAGAAAATCAACCACCCCCAATCTTTGAAAGTTCTGAACTACGCGCAAAGTTCTTGCACAAGACCTTTTGTCAAAAGGGACGTTCCCTAATTATTTACTAAAGGTGTTCGGGGAATTGATGCTGCTTCCTGCAGGACTATATTTTTGGAGTTTCCTCAAGGAAGGCCTGGGATCACGTTACCTGTATGCTGACTCTAGGGGCCGATATTAATCTAAACGATAGACCGTATCCGAGCCCTTCTTTCACTAAAAAACGGTTGAATTCAACAATCGCCAAAACAGTGATAGCGTTCTTGGCCATCCTGCAGCTGCCAGGGCGATTTGTCCATCCCAGGGACCTATTGATCCTAGAAACACGCCCCGCCTTACATAACTACCTAAAGGAATGCATAATCGAAGTGCAACTATTAGCAAAGAATTCTCGGATAATCGTAAGTCCTTGATTAAAGATGTGACCGGTCATCCGTCAGCCTATATCATGCGGGAGAGAGAGGAAGACATAAATAATAATTTCTTATTATGTATTCCTTTCTCTTCTGTTACAGGTATTTTTAGATGTAGGTAGAGGAACGCGAGAATCGCTAGCAGCGGATATTCCGGCCCGCAGACGAAAAGGAGTGTAAGTTGTAATTGCGTATAATCATGTTCGCGACGCGATTGGGTTGCGAGATGCACGAAGGGGATATCTCTCGTGCATCCTTGGAACCGTTGAGCGACCGCTGTCTCTGCTGCTGTAAAGCGCGGGACCTATCCGCGAACTTCATTGTAAGCCGCCCACGTGCGCGGTACGCGAATATCTCTTTGTACGGGCGGCGAGCAGCGGCTGAAAGATCTCCTAGCAAATCTCTGTAAGTTGAATAAACCTTTATATATTTTATCTTAGTTGTGCGTGTGTTATTTGCGAGTTTGTGTGTTGTCTTTCCCCGTCCCCGCGCCACGAAATCAGGAAGTTACGCGATTCTCGTGCGCTGCCGGCCTGCTTAGTATTATTCAAAGTATATAGACTCTCTCGTGAAATATTGTGTGCGAATTAGAAAAGAATTGAAATCATATTAGTCGTGCGTGTAGAGTCATCGAGACGAGGATTTGAACGGGAAGAAATCGGCTCGAAACGCCGCGTGACAAACTGGCGACTGTGCCCGGCAGTCCTGATAAAATTTAGATAAATTTTGCGCGTGAAATAAAGACGGGGAAAAGGACTTGTGTAAATGAGAGAGCCAGTGTTAATTTTAAGAAGTGCGCGTCTTGCATTGTCTTGCACCCGCACTGTGGAAAAAAATCGTGCTGCACAAGTGCCGATTTTATTCTCCACGTGCAGCGGAAGTTGCGGAAAGTCGACATAAATCACCGCGTGAGAGACACGAAAATCGCGATCGAAAATTCTAGTCGCGTAAGAAATTTTAATTTCGAACACGTTGTCGAAATTCCGAGAACCGCAGAATCGTGTATGATGCAGCCTGAGAGACAAGAAGAACTTGACGAAACGCAGAGAAATCTTAATCGCGACCATAGCGCGAATAAGCGACGGCCAGAAATTGCAGACCGATCTGACAACAGCGTATTTCCGCACGCGGAAGTTCGCATAGCAAATCAGCCGCATCTGCAGCGAGGCGCTCCACATGCTGAATTGAGAGACGCGAGTAGCTCAAACGAAAGCGAACGGGAAGAGAGAAGGTGTGATGCGCGCCGCGGCCAACGGCAGGAAGCACCTGCAGCCGACGGTAACACTCTGATGCATTGTCTGAAGCTATAAAAGGCTATAATCTTCGCTTCTTGGGCAATAAAAACGAGAAAGCTGAGGAGTTTCTGATGGAACTTGACAAGTGCTTGAAGAGAGTGCGATTCTCTGATGCGACGATCTTGGATGCCCTATTGTGCGTTTTCGCTGGAGAGGCAAAAACGTGGTTTTTGTCAGTCTCCGAGCAATTGCACGACTGGGCTGACTTCGTCAAGCAGTTCAAAAACGAGTATTGCTGGCAGCGCTCAGACAAACTCCGCTTGCTGGATCTGAATCGGCAAGGTCAAGAAAAAAGAGAGACACTCAATTTTTGAATGGGCTGCTACAGACTGTGCGACTCTTTAAAACACCGCCGACGTAGGAGCAGATCTTCCAGATTACGCGGAGCCAGCTGCGACCGCGCTACCGCGAATTCCTCCCGCACCACAAGGTGTAGAGTCTGGACAACATCCGACGGATCGGCAAGTTATATGAAGACGTGCTGCATCTGAATGCGACACATAGCGTTCGGAAGTTGCGGTGGACGACGCAAGCATACGCCGCATCGTGATAGAATTCTGTGAAGAATTAAACGCGCGGGATGCTCGGCGTTCTGCTGAAAAAAGCTCGCCGGACACGAGGACTGCTGACGAAGTGGAGAGGTGCACGATGGACTTGGCGGATGTCGACTGCACAATCCAGGAGGGGGCAGGGGCGCGCACGAAAATCGTGCTGCGAACAACCGAGCCCTCATATGCAAACTTCGAGCCTGCTGCAGACGTCGCGACCGTGAGTACGACGGATTGACGCCACTACCTGTCTGTAAATGTTGATGGACAAGAGGTAGTCGCGCTGTACGATCCTAGAGCCATGGTATCATTGGTGAACGTGCAAGTAGCAGAGTCTTGCAAGAATAAGTGGAAAGAGTTCGAGCAGATTGCGACAGGCGCCGGAGGGCTCCCTATTTGAACGTACGGGGTTGTAGAGTCTCTTCTCGATGTGGATGGAGTGAAGCAACCCCTGCTGCTACGAGTCTCAAGTGCAAAAAAGCACGGCCTGGTATTAGGCATCGATTTTGCAATCGACTGGGACATGCGCATCGAACACAAATCTGCCAGATGGAAAATTGGAGAAAACAGCGATTGGAGACAATTTTTGTGCGCCAAGGAAATAAATCCTGGAGAGGCTGCACAGATAACAGTCGAATGCGCGGGGATAGAGGAAGCCACCGGAGAGCAGAAGGAATTGGTGGCTGTGCTAGTCGCGCGCCTCGTTCCGCCGCCCGCAGCGACCCACGGCTTCACGGATTTGATAGAGCACCACATAGATGTGCAAGGTGCTCGGCCGATTAAGATCCCCATGCGCAGAATGTCGCCAAAAAGATTGGAGTTTGCACAGGCATAAGTGAAGAAAATGTGGGAGTTAGGCATAATAGAGCCGAGTGCAAGTGTATGGTGCAGTCCGCCGGTCATTGTGAGCCAAGGCGTTGGTTTTCGATTCTGTGTAGACTACAGGGAAGCGAACAAAGTTACGCGCAAGAAAAATTATCCTATGCTTAACATGGACGCAATACTGGATAATTTGCGCAAGGCGAAGTTCATTTCCAAGGTCGACTTAAAGAAAGCCTATCATCAAGTGCCAATGAGCGAGTAGGAGCGCCGATGACCTTCATGAGGTTAATCGACGCGCTCTTTGGACCAGAGTGTGAGCCGCACGTATTTGGATACCTGGACGACGTTATTGTTGTGGCAAAATCTTTCGACGAGCACCTCAAATGGTTAGTGTTTGTGTTGTGAAAAGTGGTCCAAGCCGGGCTGGTGATAAACAGGGAAAAAAATGAATTTTGCTGCTAGCGCGTGACATACCTCGGATACGTGCTGGATAGTGAAGGGTTGCGTCCAGATCCCGATAAAGTCGCGTCGGCGCTAAATTACCCGGTTCCGAAAAACGTTAAAGAGCTGCGCACCTTCCTATGAATGGTCGGATGGTCTTCGCGCTTTATAACAAAGGAGTCGGAGTTAAAATTGCCGCCCGTCATCTACTTCGAAATGAGACAAGCTATGAATGGGGCGACGAGCAGCAGGAAGCTTTTGAAGGGTTGAAGACAGCGCTCGCAATAGCGCCGGTCCTTGCGCGACCGGATTTCTCTCGACCTTTCTGTGTGCAGTGCGACGCCAGCGACTACGCGATAGGCGCGGTGTTGACACAAGAAGATG
>JAPYZA010011496.1:0-10646 GCA_030522685.1 Eupelmus azureus | reverse complement strand
ATATATTTAAAGCAGATTACAAATTTTTACTCAAATGAAACTTAACAGAATAGTAATAATAATAATAATAATAATTATAGTGATAATCTCTTTTAATAATTAAAAAGTTGATAATATTCTCATTTAGTATTTGAATTTCCTATGTTAAAGCTTCTTAAATCCTTGCGCAAATTTTTTTCATTATTCAAAAAAAAAAGTCACTCATTTTCAATTAAGTCCCATAATGATAAATAAATAAAATAAAACGAATCTCTGCTGCCAAAACTGTATTGCAAAATTTTTGTTTTGGCGAGCTTTTAAAAAATAACCGTACGCGCATCAAAAGCGAATAAAAATCTTGATACGATGATTTGCGGTGCATATCGAATATAGGCCGGAATCGCGTAAGTGCACATAAACATAATACGTAGCCCAGAAATGTCGCAAAACCGGAAGCCGTCGGCTCAGTTAACTCGTGGAGTCTGCGAGGATGGCAATTATAAGCGTGGGTGAGCTTGATTAAAGCTGCGCCGTTCTACAGTAAATATGGCACATCGATTTACTTATGAGGCTATTTTAACCAGAGAACCATTGTCTCGCCTTATGTAGAAATAGCTATCCATCAGTTATGTGAAAATAAAATATAAAAAAATTTACTTTAATTTCTAAAACCTGATGATGAAGTTTATACCAATTTCTGAATAATTTAGTAGCTAGAATGATAAAAATATATAAAAATAAATGTTTGAAAACTTAACTACATAAGCCAATCTCTGTACTATTTAATCAAATAAAAAAATTCAGTCACAACAAAATCAATGTGAAACAAATACATAAACGCGGGGATCAGATGCGAGCAATTTCAGTTCTATTCAGCCGGCGGTGAATGCTTATCAAGCACTGGTACAGGGGATTCAAAGTGGTATTCACACGCACGCAAATTCCACCTTTGCAATAGTATCACTCAAACACACACACACATACACACACACACACACACACACACGCGCGCGCGCGCGCGCACACACACACATACATATATATATATTGTGTGTGTGTGGGTGTGTATATATAATCACCCACCCACATATGACGTTTATTGGAAATTCAAAAGGTGGTATCTCGCGCCTGTTGACCCTGTCGGATACTGTGCATCAGTCTTATTTAGCACGAGGTGATTTCAAAATTATGCGAGGACTCCTTTTTTGCGATCTCTAATTGCAGCATTTACATATAATCAATCTTTACAAGTTTTAATTTTTTACTTTCTCTCTGAGAAAGCTTTATATGTTATAAACATGTTTTGAAATAGTTATTGTCAAAATACACTATTTTTATTTATTCTCTGCATCTATATGACTATTTTTAATGTACAAAAGCTGTTTTTTTTCGTTTCAAATGGCGGTTAAAATATATTGAGAGAAGAATCTTTTTGAAAAATTACGATACGAATCAGTAGAACAGCCACAGACTGTAAGCATATAAAAATTACTATACTTTAGAGGAAATTTTATAAGATGCATTATAATTTTTTTCTACGGACGTATTAAAATTTTCTATAAAATATATAGCAATTTTTTGCCTTTTTATATTCAATGGCAGGTTTACTAACCAGTATTGTAATTTTTTCAAAAACTTTTTCTCATTATTTAGATATTTTTTATACAACGTGTACTATTTCAACACTCTACCAAAAATTTGATGTAGACTAACAAATTTGGAGAGTCTGATAGCGCAAAATAAAGATTAGTATTAAATGTGTAAATATTCGATGTTCAAAATATCGATTATTAAGTATTAAAATCGTAAAAATTTTCTCGCATGATTTTGAAGAGAGGATTCGACGATTAGAAAATTTTTTATTGAAGTGCTACAATAAATTTAGTACCTCAAAATGTATATTGCGCAATTTATAATTTAGAATTAAACAAAGGGCTAAAATAATTTAGTAGTATTGTAATAGTAATAAAGGTTCTTATAGCGGAGTAAATATTAAAATCTATAGCTAACGGTAAAGTGTTTCCTAAATAGGAGCTACTCGCGCAACGTCTCTGTATGGAGTGATGCGATTCTGTAGGCGACCAACTATCAAACGTTTCAATCTTAAGACTGTAATCCAGATAAAGTTTATTTAGTTTAACTTGATGAGATCTAATATTTTAAGATTAGAATGATTGTTATTTATTTATTTACAAAATTAAACGAGATAAAAGTCCTATACAAAATAAGAATAGCAGAAATACATTATTTACTAGAAATTTGGATTTTTATACGTTAGAATATGCATATTAACATCATTTATTTAATTTTATCAGAATGATTATATTTTTCATAAATTAAGTAATGGAAATAAATATTGCGAATAAATATTTTTAGGATTTTCACTTTATAGATTTATAGACTTTAAATAATTAGAACAGTCATAAAATAAAACTTTAAGTTGGCGGCACATCGTTAACGGCTCTAGAATAAAAAGTCCCAAGTTCGAAACGAGACTATATACATAACTTCGATTTTTTCTACAGGAGAAAAATATTGTTTTTGTGTCTCTACTGCGGTTGGGACGTTTCCGGTTTCACTTAAAACTGTAGAGCCAGTTGATTTGGGTGTGATCTTTGTCACTCTAATAACGGGTGTGTGAGGCATATATACATATATGTTTCATATGGATAGGGACATATTCACGCGTACAAATGTTACATCCTCACACGCAAACATTTGTGAATAAAACTTACCAATTATTCTTCTAGTATATAAGTCTCTCGGTGTTAAAAAAAAACTCCTAATTTTAAACTATTAGAATTAGGCGAAAGTTTTTTCGAAAATCGTTTCACACCGATATTTTTTTTTAATTTTTCAGCTATTTATCTCTGGTATACTTCTAATAACATAAAATAAAGAAATTATAAATTAAGCCAATATTCGATATTTCGACAGTATGACATTTAATTTTCTAGTATTTGCACTGTCAAACTGAACAAAATTCGTTACTAGACTAGAATCACACACTGGACTACACCCCCCATGTTGACTCGTTAATTTGACTCCTAAGCACGTTTTCAACTCATCGCTAACTTCGTCCTCTATGCAAATCAGTCGATAGGCCTCAGAGTAATCGCTAACTTCGTCCTCTATGCAAATCAGTCGATAGGCCTCAGAGTAATTGGCTTACCTTCACTACAAGACCCTCAATCTCTTTGTCGTAGCGCAGGGCAAAGTGAAGCTTTCCAGCACTCTCCATTTCCCCGGTGCTTGAACTTTCGGTGCTCTCCTGACGGGTAAGATCCTTTTTGTAGAGCTCCGGCTGGAAGTACAACGATCGTTAATGAAGTACAAAATGTTCGCTTGCGTAAGCGCACGTAAGATTATTTATGTTTTTTAATTTAATTATTAACTTTAACACGAACTGATAAGTAAATGTGTGGTTTGCGATGTATGCAACTTAGCTTTTCGTTTTGGTAATATAATTTGTCCAAAATAGTAATAAATAATTTAAAAAAATGTTAACAGAGGGCTTGTAATAGCCATTTGGGCAGTAAGCAAAAATTGAATTTTTAATGTTTCACTTTTCATCATAGTAAGATACGAAGTAGACTATTGATTGTTTAGTACCCACCCTTCATAAAAAGTTACATGGTACTCAAATTTATATATTTAAAATATTAAATGTATTAAAAATTAATTTTTTAACGAGGTCATCTTCATTCTCTAAAGATAGAAATAATGTTTATACTAACTGTTAAACTTTTTCGTGAAACTTACTTTGATAAGGCCAAGTCGTGAGTCGCTACGATTCTCTAGACTACAAATGCTAAATTTGATATTAGGCAAGTCGAGTCGGTGCGATAGCTGACGTTGGAAACTTTGATGTCTCATGGGTACGATGGGTAGTGTTGTTTGTCGCAGGACCTAAAATTTATAATAAGCCAATGAAATGAAATGAAATTTTCAAAATTGTTTAGTTTTTATAATAATATTTCTATTTATTATACAGAGACCATAAATAAACTTATCTCTTCAATTAAATATAAAGGTGATAAAACTAGATTATGAATTTCCAACTTTTACAATAAGTGTTTGAGATTAAAATGTTACGAATTACTATTAACTACAGTACTAATATACCATAGTGCTAATTCTATCTAATAAGTAAGATACGGTACATACTTTACATTATCTGTAAAGTGCTATATATTGTTATTATTTAAATTTAGTGTATATTTTCAATTGTTAAAACAAAATACAAATTTCAATAATAATGTGAAATAAATAGAATGTCACAATATTATTGTTAAACTACAAACAAAACATTACGTAATACAAAAATCAAATAAAGGGAAGAAAATTATTATAAAAATTTAGGTACAAACTATTAAAATATATACTTGATACATTTCTAAAATTTAAAGGAAAATACTGATTGAGATTTTCTACCATTTAGTTCAGTTTTTTCTTTGTATATGTAATTCTTTTCCAAACTCAATAATGATATTTTTTTCAAAAATTATAAAATTCAAATTTTGAAAAATAAAAGAAAACATTTAAACTTTTTAATTCCTGAAAAGAAGTTTTCCAGTAGTTCTCACTATTAAATTTTGCAATCTTTGCAACGAAAATGATCAACAAATATATTAATTAATAGAAATCTGTTATAAAAATTACTGTAGTCGAAAAATTTTTTATCAAATCGGTCTACCGGTAAAATGAATGAGTTTAACTTTTAATTACTATTAATAACTGAAATAAATGTTTAGTTTGATATGTGAACAATAGTTATTAACATTAGCTAATAATTATTTATAGTTAAGAACAATTATTTACATTTTTGTTATATATTTCTGGTAGACATTAGCTATTAACAGTTTTTTAAAATTATTAAAAGTAATTACGTATAAACACGTGAATAATCACAGGTAATAACAGTTATTAATAGCTATTAATATTTTATTAAATTATATCTGTATAAACGAAAATTTGTATTTAAAAGAAGTAGTATAAATAATTATAAATAATTATTCAAAATGGTTGTTATGTATCATACCAAATGTTATATTACAATTAGAAACAGTTATTGATGATTGTTCACAGTTACTTCGTTATTTACCTTTATTTACATTTATTTTTTCGCTATGGAGAAAAATAAAGAATAGAAAATTAAAAACAAAGAATCTATCGAGAGATAATACTGATTGGAATTTTGCAGATTGAAGTTGAATTGAAATATCAATTGAAATATTTTTAAAATCTCTGAAAGAGTCTGTTAATTGTTTCACAAAAATAATTGTGTTTTGTTAGAGAATAATTTTTTACAGATAAAAAATATATTTGAACAATTTTCTACTCAAAAAGTTCAATAATTTTTTAGCTTTAACAAGAGTTGTAGAATATGTCTTATAAAAGCACTAAGTAGGCCAAGAAGAGATATCAGTATTAGCTAACAGGAATGAAAAATTTATAAAGAGTATCTTGAAAGTATGAGCCACTGGGCTACTCCCACTATATATGTTTGTTTATGTTCTTAACTTAACATTTAATTTCCATGTAATTTTCCTCGAAAAACCGAGGGCCATTTTCTATTCTCTCGATAATCCATTACATACTGTTATTGCATAAGTACATAAATATCTGAATTACTTAATACATTTCAAAATTTTCTATAAACCAAAAGAAAGAAAATAAAAAACCAAAAGAAAAAGAATAAAACAAAATAAAAACGAACAGAAAACATACGAACAACAACGAATCATGCACAGAGAGTTGTCGAGTAGGGCCAGGAACCTGTACTTTTTTGCTGTCCTTCTGCTCCTGGACGTACTCGTGAGTGATGGGCTCAGACTGGAGATCGGGTAGCGAGTGGCTGATCCTAATCGCGTTCTGCTGCGACAGATCGCCCTCGACGTCGTCCTGGCCATCCTGGCGGGCCACCCCCAGCAGCCATTTCCACGTGGCCGAGCACTGGAAGCTCACCGCGGCGAGGAGCACGAGGGCCATGAGGGCCACTCCCGTGCCGATCAGCACCTGATACGGAAAGCTCTCGGGCCACTCGTCCGCTGGAATCGAAAGAGTCACTTTGTACTTTCTGTCGGGAAGTAATGTTATTCAAAAATTTTGAAAACTATTTTAATAATGGATTGTTTTCCAATATTCTTAAAATAATGTTGTTATTAAGTATTGTTATGTGGAATTTTTTGAAACACTTTGATAATTGGATGTATAACCTTTTCAATAAAACAAAATTTTTTGAGGTATTATCTTGATATCAATATATTACCTGTCGGTTGTTTTTACAACAATTCAATGTTTTTTTATAGGCATCCATATTTCTGAGAATTGTTGTTTTTTAAGTTTTTTTTTTATAGTAGAAGAGTTTTGTGAACGAAACTTTTACTTGACGAACATGTTCAGGTATGAATTTTTGCCGGGGAGCTTACTTTTTTCACCTCTTCGAAGTCATGAACTTTTAAAGCAATGGTTGAAGGTACAAGGTATATCAAGCTCTTGAAAGTATAAATTTTGTTTCAAAACTTGGTTATACATTTTGTGAAGAAGGGTATTACACTTTGTGGAAAAATTTTCTTATAACGATATGAAAGAACACTGCGAATGTTATAAACTTTTTGTAGTTTTCTATATATTAAAAGTCCTTTTTAAATTACAAAAAGAATAAAATAAGAATCTATCATTTTATTATTGAACATTATGTTTTATAATTACAATATATTTTTTTTTCAATTAGTACGTCTTATTGCAGCATGTAATATAAACACGTAGGATATTACGTGAAATCATACATTATTTCAAGTTACACATTACAAGCTATATATCTACTTCTTATGAAGCTGAGTAATTGAAATTTTAAACTGTTTAAATATTTTAATAAGTTTTTATTAGTTTTTATTAGTTTTGTTTTATAGAAGTATACTAATTAGTTCTTAATATTTTCAGCTTTATAGAGGATGAAAATGTTATTTTTGTCGCGGATTCTAATTTTTTATATATAACAAGTAAAAAAATAATTATATTGTTTAATTATGTTCGTAGAAAAATATTTTACATGAATTCTGAATATTTATTAACATAATACCGTATTTCCATACATTTAATTTTAATTTTTATTTTACTCTTTATTTGTTAACTCTTTAATCTTTTAATAATTTAAAATTTTAATTTAAAAGAATTTCTTGTATATTATATAACATTGTTATAATTAAAAAAATATTCATAATTAAATGTAGCTATTCCGAACATAAACCATAAGCATATACCATACGTACTTAATTTACAACAACTACAAATAAAAGAGTACCCTTAAATTAATAACAAGCTTTTCGTACACGCGCGTCAAAAGTTACAGCATTAACCGCTCGCGCCTCTTGGTCGCTTTGATCAGCGATTTCATTTGGCAAGTTCGTCGCAAACTTTACTATTGCATACACGTGACAAAGCTGCAGAAGCTCGGGCTTTGCTTTGAGACGTTTCCGGGCACGCGTGCGCCCGGCAAAAGGTGCGATAGCTCCATAGGATCCTGCTACGCGCACAGGGCATTCTGGCACGTGCTAAATCTTTCACGTTCGTTAGTTACGTAACTCAAACGTAGACCAGCCGCCGACGCGGAAAGTTCAGGCTGGGCAGCGGTAGGGTTTCCGTTGCGCAATGTCGTTTTAAGCACGAGACCCAGTAATTTTTAATTGATGTTTGGCGATAGCGCAGGTCGTGGTCTTTGCATTATTATCATGCAATGAGCTTACTGATTTGAAAAGATAGAGAGAGAGAGAGAGAGAGAGAGAGAGAGAGAGAGAGGGAGAGAGAGGAAGGGATAGACGTTGTTTGAATAGTTTTTAGTGCTTTATTCTATACATTTTTTGTTAATACTAGAGATTTATTGATATTGTAAAAATTTTAGAGATAAGACAAATGTTTTAAAATCCTTTATCAAAGTGATAAAACAAAGGAACAGATAAGGCAACGTGTTTATATAGTATGCTAGTTGTTTTCAGTTAATTGTTTATGAAGTAGAAGAGTAAAAGAAGCTTATTTTCTCGAACAAAGAACAATATAATATGAACTACAATTTATCTTATAATTACAATGAATTTTAAATGGAAACAATAAGCTACAAATAATAAACTAAAAAAGCTTTAAAAATATTTCAATATTTTGAAAATTATACGTTTATCAAGAATATTTTTGGTGAATTTTTTCTTTCTTTATTGATGGAAATCTTATATATGCAAAGCACATTCTAAAATATACTTCGTTTAAATTTAATACAACTAATATATAATATTTTCATCAAAGCAATTTCATTATTTAACAGTTTGAACTTTCTGATTGACAGAGAAACTGTTATTCAGCTTATGAGTTTCGAACTTTGGTATTCAAAATTGTAATACAAAGTTGAAACCCTCATTTTGATTTTCATCTTCTGCTATTATATAGTAGTGACAAAAGGGCCAAAGGAATATGACGGAACTGTTATTCGAATGACTTGGATTCAGATACTTTAAAGTTTTCATACTTTAAAGGAAACGTTGTTAAGTTTTTATTCATAGATTCTGGATAGGTTTTCACTGCTCAATTGTGAATATTTTTTAATTAATATTCATTTAATTACCAATTAGAAAATGTAGAAAAAGAAATATTTTGTGTGCTTTGTTTTAGACATCGATACATATTCTGAATCTCCTATAACAGAAGCATTCAAATTAGTCCGTCATTGGATGCATGTTGATTGAAATATTTGAATAAACAAAAATATTATATACGTATTTCGTCGATTAATGAAATGTTATAGTTTGACTATTACCGACTATGCATATTATACTTTTTTTTAACTATTAAACAAAATATTTATTGAAAAAAATGTTTTTAATTGATAAAAAAAAGATAAAAATTTTAATTTTTGATAATACTTATGGTTATTCAATAAAGAACAAGAAATATAATATTCAATGTAGAACTCCTAAGGTTCATCGGTGCCAGATATCTTCAACTATTTCTTAAGATAGGTTTCGGATTTTAACGTCTTAGTTTAAGTCTTTAATAATTAAAATTATTTTATAATGTACTAACTTATGATAAAAAATGTTACTATTTTACTTAGAACTAAAAAAAAATATATTAATTCTCAATAACAAATACATCACTACTAATTTTTAGATTCTCTCTCAATCCTGGAGTCTCAAACCCCTGCAAAGTAAACATTACAATCTTAGCTCTCGCCCTCTCAATTACTAGACCTAAAGCGCGCAATGCGTTCACTCTCGGCGCTCGCCATCAGTTTTTGAAACTTCCTTAATTAGGTTTGCACTTTTCCCACTTCTGCGGCAAAACCCGCTCTCTCCCCTCTCTTTCCTGCCAACGCGCAGCTATGAATATCACACGCAGAAACAGCATCAAGCGTAAAACTCCGACGGCAAAGCAAGATACAGCGGCACTTCGTTTTGAATAAAGTTGCGCCCTCCTTCCCTAACGTCACCGATCCTACCGGGAGATACTCGAGAGAGAGCCGAGCATTGTTTCGTGGTAAACGGCGCGACTTGTTAAGTTTGCCGCGCGGCTCTCCCCGAGAGGTGGAGCCTTATTTTCGTCTCCCGGTAGCCTCGAGGAGAACAAAAGTTGGCGCTCGGCTGATATGCGATCGTCCGGCGCGCGGAATTAAAGTTCGTCCGTATAGTTTTCTATTCCTTTTTCTTGGCACTTTTGCTGTTTTGTGCTGCAGGCGCGAGTGTGGATGTACGAGTGCGCGCGGCGGCTTTTGCCAGGCGCGGAGTATAACTCGCATTAGAGTTTCAGATGAGCAAAGTTAAATCCGTTTTTGGCGGATATAATGTAAAGGAGGAATAATGCGCGGTTAAGAGTTTTTAAGGCAGACGGTATATGTCAGACGGTATTTTAAAGTATTAACGAAGTTTGGCTTGACGCAGTTAAAAATATTTTGTATTTCGTAAGTCTATGAAAATTCGACGTATGTTTGACGTAATATGGTATTAGAGTAATATATGCTTTTAAAATGAAAAATATAAATAAGTATATATAATAAATCTTGTTTTAAAAGTCTATTCTTTTGTATAGCCGAATTATTTGACACTTTTATAATAAAATTGTTTTGATTCCTCTTTTTATTCAAAAAATAAAAATAAATAAATAAATAAATAAATAAAATAAAATAAAAAAATAAAAAAGAATGAGTGTCGATCAAAATGAGCAATATAGATTCTGAGATATAAATGTATATAACATTTACACAAACATACATACCTACACTAAAGTACGCTCACCATACACTCATATGTACATACACATACACACATATTCATGAAGATATTTTCTAGAATAATGCACACATTTCAATTCTAAAAATCTCAAAACATCATTACCACACATTTTTTTAAATATTTATTATTTACTTCGGAAACATTCTTGGGAAAGGAAGTAGCATCGATAATATATGTTCTCGTCTTACACAACTATACCCAGTAATAACAGCATCTATCAGACTAAAAGAATTGGTTTGACATGAAAAATAATAATAATCTAAAACCATCGATGCTGAGTCAAGAAATATCTTTTCACTTATACACCTCTTGCGTGAAAATGCACGCACCGCTCGTCTTTGGCTTGCTTGCGTATAGTAATACTATAAGTGAGGTATTGTTAGCCATCGG
>JAPYZA010011478.1:0-10915 GCA_030522685.1 Eupelmus azureus | reverse complement strand
AAAAGATTTGCTCTAATTAACCATGCATTAATTAACTCAGAACACATGTTTGCGTTTGTTATTACCGTGTTCTACATACTTACTTAACAAACAAGTAAAACTACAATCTCGATCGTAAAACAAACCCAATATTATTAAACAAAACTCACCACAATAAAACCAACAAAAGACCGTCCATAAAATTAAACAATCAAAGCCCACTTATTCTACATTAACCAATCCAAATAAAGCCCCAGCACAAAAAACGCCTGAAAAACAAAACAATTCAGCCCGTGGGCCTCTGCCGAAGCTCTACTTCTTTTTTCATCCTCGCCGCATTTTTCCGCTCGTAAAAGCAGTCGGCGAGGAAACAGCCTTTTTTCACGCTCTCGCGTTCGGAAGGATGCAATTTTAGCCCTCGCCTCTTGCCTTTACGATTCCCTTCGTCTTCCTCTCTCTCTTCTTTTTGTCCCATCGACGTCGGCGGTTTATCGAGATAATAAAGTCATTCGAGAGGATGTCGTTAAGCGCCAAAGCATCGCGGCCCGCTGAAATTAGCGGCCGATTGGATTGTTAGCGGCGACGGCTGCTTTTTCACTTTCGTTCGAGCGACGAGGCTTGAGAGGCTATAGCGCAGCGGTTTTTAGTGCTCGAGAGCATCGCGCTGGCGGCGCGCACGCGATGATGGAGTGGTTTAGAGCGTAAGCGGCGTTGTTTTTTGGCAGAATGAGCGCCGATCGCCGGGACAATTAGTGGAGCGTTAAGGTTTTAGCGTGGATGATTGACTTTTTGAAGCGTAAGTGATGCACCGTTTTGTGGCGAGCTTAATAACGTTACTGTGGCTTGCCCGTGGCTGTTTGGAGGTGAAAAAGTCGGAGGCTCGAGGCTGATGAAGGCCAGTAACATCAGATTTATTTTAAGGATCAAAACTTTTTCTTTGCGTAGGCGGGGTGACGAGCGAGTAACGAAAAAAACAAGATCCGTGAAGAAAAGAATTGTAGGAATGACGTAAAGGTTGTCTGGACGTCGGCCTATTGTTGTCGGTTTAATCGTTTTTTTTTAAACGATCGTTTGTGTTTTAGTCTTTTGACATATGCTAATTTGATGGCTACCGCCGTATAAGTGTTTGATCCTTGTACTTGTTACATAACCGCGTCCTGAATGTGTGTATTTTTGTCGATTGTTATTTCGGCTCGATATTTATCTCGTAATGCGCTGCTGTTAGTTTCTCGGGTTTTACCGATTTGTTTCTACAATTTTGACAGTCGATGCAAACTTTGATATGGTATTATGGTTTTTATATGAAAAAATATTGATTGAGTTCAATAAGTAACTTTTCGATTGAATTGTTTTGGAGGTATAATACAATAGGAAACGCGATCAATTTGATGATATCAATATTAATAGACAATTCGGTGGAGAAATCGAGTTGCAATTTCGATTTGTTCTACTCCACGTAAAACTCGAATACATTTTTCTTTTAAAAAATCCTATTTAATTTCGCGTTTCTTGATTAAAATACACATACTTTATACAGCTAACAGAAATTTTATCTTTAAAAATTCGTAATAAGATAATTTTCTTATCGCGAGCGTGTATCAAACGAATTTTCGTCAGATCTTTACTGCACGCGAATATCGAATCACGATCGCGCCGATGATTCCAATCTAGGCGAAATATTACGCGGAGAAATTGACGAAAGTTTCTAATTCGCTTAATTTTATCGACCAGCAACTTATTCCCCGGCATTTTTCTTCCACTCCTTCATTACTCGCAAAGCAACTCATTCCCACATCATAAAAAAATCCTTAACCGCCATCTAATTTTTTTTCAATATCACCAAACGTGACCAGCCTGACAATATCCGAACCCAGATGAATATATCTCGAGAAATCGGCACGTGCCTGGAAACCGCTCGGTCTCATCGATTTCCAGCATTCCTCGCAATTAACCGCACATCACATCCCAACAATCGCATTTCCCGATAAGCCATTTCCCCTCGGCGCGCGTCCAGGAGAAACGAGGAGGACGAAGAGAGAGAAATTGGCGGCGCGTTTTGAATTCGCCGAGGCCAGTCGGGCGATTTGTCGGGCGGCGAATCGGGGTCGGCGCCTGTCTCTGTATGTAGTGTCAGGCGAAACTGACGCGAGCGGCTTTTTTGTCTCCGTCGAGCGAGTGACCGATGCTCAGGCGGGCTAAACAAATATCGCGCGTGTGTATATCGACGCGCGCGAGCGCACGGCTAGCTGGGACGAGTGCTTTGATTTGTGGATGGATGGGGAGAATTAATTGTTGGGGTTTGAGGCGAGAGTTTGGGGAGATGGATTGGAGCACGGGTTGAAATAATTTTGAGTTTTGGTAATGTGATTTTGGGTTGCTGAGAATTGATTTGGATGTGGTAGTTGTGTTTGAGTAAGGAGCGTTGAAGTGCTTTATTTGGATGTAGGTTGAATTATGGAGTCTTGTATAATAGATCGTTAAGAAAAGCGAAACATCAGGAATGCTTTAAAAAGTAAATAAGAATAGTGCGGTCGCAGTTGATTGAATAACATGGAAAGTACGCGTATCTACTGGTCGTAAGTAGAATAAGTCCAGTATGGCAAGACACGCACTTATACGTCTTCCATCCGCGTTATTTAATCAATTTAAACCAAGTTTTTCTTTTAACTTTCTCCAGCCAATACTGGATAAGCTTACTTCGATTAATTTTCAGCAATACTTACATTCAACGAACCGGTATTTTATCTAACGAAAGTAAAATTAAAAAAAAGAAAATTATGTCTCTATTTACAAAGCAATAATACAAGCAGCAAACTTGATAAATAAACAGAAACAGCCAACGACAAGCTTAAAAAATCCACGTACTTTCGCGCAAAAAATATTCATCAACCGCAATAATTCCCTCTTAAAACCCAGTAGCGCAAAATTCCCGAACTTTCTCGCTCAGCGGTGGCCCACATCCACAATGCGTCGGCCGGCCTCGCGTTTGATTCCTCTCATCATTTCGGATACGCGCGTTCTCCCGGCCCGAAGAAAAGTGAAAGATTTACGAGCGCTCGCGTTGTCACCGCGCTCGCACGCAGCAGCTGTTGCCCGGCTCGTTTTTTTCTCCTCTTCCGCGTCTCCCTTTCGATACGGCGCGCGCTTTCTCGATGTGTGAATTCGCTCTTTTCTCGGCCGGCCGCCAGGTAGCCGAGGATAAAAAGGGTTTTGGAAAACGAACGGGCTTTACGTAAGGTAATTGCGAGGCTGGCCGAGGCGCTGGTTGTTTTGGCTGCCGGGGAATAATAAATCGGGGAATTATCAGCGGGGTGGCTGATAAAAGTGCTCATTAGCGTCGATGTGTAGAAAGGGATTGGAATTGCTGTGCTTGTTTTTTCGGGCTTTTGGTTTATTTCGAGGCGAGCAAGTGTACGAGTGATAAGATTAATGTAGATGCGCTAATGAAAAGGTTTTTATTGTGTAGTGGGCTTTTTCTGTGGTGGAATTAAGCAATTACTTTCTATATTTAAACGATTGGAAATATTGAAAATTTTCAGTACACCTCCGCAATTTTCAAAATAAGAATTTTTCTAGCATCTAGTAGTTACAATCTTTCGAACAAACGTTTAATCATTCGCCCATTAGCTCAGCCTCTCGCTTCCCACAAGCAAAGGCTATCGATCAGCCGTAATTCCCATATACGTATACGATCGGCGCATCATCGGCCATTTAAAAATAACCCCGGCGCACTCGTTAAATTTCTAAGCAATCAGCCTCTCCCGTGTGTACACAAAAAGCCCACCTCTTAATAGCCATTCTCCGCTCGCCTCTTACCCGGCTACACACACTCGCCGATCGGCGCGAAATTACACCGCGGGGAAACTGCCTCGTGACTTCGAGAAGAAAAAAAGAGGAGCGCTTTCTTAAACCCGCGCACTGTTCCCCTATGATTGACCGCGGCGAGAGTATCGGGAGCGCGCGATCGCGTCGCGGAAAACGAAATCTGGGTCAATATTGACTTTGCCGGGCGGACGTTTGCACGAGCTGTGATTCCGCGGACGGAAATGGATGCATGTGTTTACGTCGAAGATGCTGGGCTTCGCGCGGGATTATTTTGTTGGGATGGACTGTGTGTGTGGGTGCGTGTTGAGTGAAGCTGAGGCGCGTGAAGATAGGAGCGGAATCATGGAGTTTAATAATGGAAAGTCTCGGGATGGAAATTAATTATGAGAGGAAAGTGACTGGTGTAAAAAAAGTGCATGGTTTCGTTGGTTTAGGTTTTCTCGGTGGGTGGTATGGGAGAGATGCGCTTGATGTCTGTTTTAGATTAGATTGAAATTTATGTTTAGCAGAGTCGAAAATTGTAGGAGAATGTTTATTAGTGGTTAATGAATTGTAAATATTTTTCTCCGTAATGGCATAGTTCTTTTCAGATTGAAATTTATAAATAAAAATGTATTTAATTATATTTATGTTGTGTCTACAAAATTATAATCTATTTATATATTTTAGAAAAATAAATTGAAAATTAAAAATCCTTTTTTATTTTCTGTTACAGGTGAGTCACCTAATAACTATATCTTAATTAAGTCTTCACTACCACGTAAGTTAAAAATATTACATTATATTTTTTTGAAAAATACAAATATGGTCGTACAGGATGTTTTAATAGTTTTTGTAAATTGAAGACTATATTTTTAACAAACCGTGTACTTTTATTTTTTTATTTAAAAAAAAAAAGTTTTATAGGAAGACTGGAAAGCCCAATGTTCACGGTAACTTTCCTACAATATTTTTTTTAATCCTTTTTTTTATAACTCTGCATATAAAAAAGCAATTTTTCACCAGACCAGATAAAACTTTTGATCGCTCGCCCGCCCTGCATTTACAGCCAATTATTTTTTATAATCTACACCTACCTAATTCAATTGAAAACCCAGGCTGCAACAAAGCGCCTATAAAAAAAAATACGCTACTCGAACAAATGCACCGTTTTTTTAGCCGTGAAAAAGGCGCGGGAAAAGAGCCCGAGAGCGCGATTAATTTTCTCCTTCGAGTTCACTCGGGTATTACGCGCTCGCGCGCGATTTCGGCGAAAGTTGTAATTGGAACGGGTATGGGAAGTTTCACGTCGTGGTCCTCTCTGCGCTCGACGATTATTAACTCTTATTAATCGTTTATGGCTCGTAAAACATATAGCTTGCGCTTCTTCGTCGTTTTTTTTTTTAAAGCTTCATTTGAATATACGTGCAGGCAGTGTGTTGCAGAGAGTATGACCGGTCATTTGGTTAAACTGGCGCGGAAAGTATTGTGGAGTTTACAATGTTGGTTGAACGGTGTTGTTAAGGTGGTTCGTTTTTTAGTGCGTATTAAATGTCTTTTGAATAATGTAACGAAAAATTTGTATTTTTTAGATGAATCCAAAAACAAGGAATGCTTTAAAATATAAATTGGAAAGAATTTATTATTACATCCGACTTCTCTGAATGTTTATTTAATTAAAAAAAAATAAAGTTAATGAGGCGGTTATTAAATCTTCAAACGACACTTATTCCACTTGCCGTATCCCCCTTTTGCAAGCAGCGAAAAAGCTTTATTGGCACCTGTCAGCTCTCTTATCGCGCTGCCAGGCCGCGTAACGTCTCATTATTTTAATTGGATTCGCTTTCGGCTGAAAAGTTTAATAACCCGCGTATCAGTAAAAGTTTTCGAAAGCCTTTCACCCCCGCCGTAAACGGCGCTGAGCCAAGTTAATTGTTCTTTATCGGGAAGACAAGTCGGCGGAATCTCGCCGACGGGCCGACTGGCAACTTTTATTTTTTCCAGAAAAAAGAAACCGATTTCGTGTGTCGCTGCGCCCGCGCGCTCGTCGTTTCCTTATATTCGTATTATAATTTGCTTTTATCGTCGCGTAGAAAGGAGGATTTTATAACGCGAATGCAGGAGATTTTACGATTCGGGAAAAATTTACGATCAATTAGATTCTTCGAGGAGATTCTTATCGGTTTTGCAATTAAAGGAAGAGATGTCCACGGGGCATTGCTCTTGGTTTTATAGAGAATCTAACTGATTATATAATTGTTAAAAGGTAAAGAAGATGAGTTGAGGAGATATAAGTATAATAAATAGGTCCATTTGAAAGTACTGGGACGTGGATATAACGTTTTGAGTGTGATTAAGTAACGTGAACGTTATGTGTATCGTATGTTAAGTAGATTAAGTCCGTCATGGCAAGACATCTTCATTTGGAATGTTACGTGTGATACGATGAAAAACCGTGCTTTCTATTGATATATTAGCCTCTGCATTTATGATGAGTTTGAGGAAGATATTCCGATTCTCGTTATGTAGATACTATAAAAACATAACACGATGAAATCTAATAAAACTTTTCATAATTGGAGATTCCATTATATAACAACAAATACATCAATAGAACCCATCACATTCCTCTATACGACGATCTTACCGAAAGACAAAAATCATTACTCACAACGTCAAAAAAAAAACTTTCTCGCCAACTCGACAAACGTTCAACAACATCTTCCCAAAACCCCCTCCCCCGCTTCCAAACGCAAAGAAACCATCACCACCAACTCTTCAAATTCCAATCTCGCCATACCCTACGCAATGAGCAAAAGGACGGAAGCTGCCTTAGCGGAAGGAAAAAGCAAGCGCGCTACAGCCCGTAATCGTTTTCTCCGCTCAATCAAACGAGTTTAGCGACGAGCAGCAGCAGCTTCTCCGCGTGAAATTCGACCCGAATGACGTATGCGAGAGCGCGGGACGTTTGTTCGCATAAGTCAGCCGCTGCGGGTATAGAAGCGAGTAACAACCGGTCGCGGTGCCTGCGACACCTGCAGTGCATGGCAAATCTCCCGGTGAGAAGTTGGGCCGTTCCACAAAGCGGTGAAACTCGAGCCTTATCGCGCGGATTTATCTGGCTTTATCCGTCTTTATTTTTGCGCGGATCTTTCTTCAGGTGTGCGCGCGCGCGTTTGATAGGCGCTGGACTTTTATCGAGCTTTCTTTTTGGGCTGGCGTTTGCTCTAGCTTTGAATGCGAATTGTTTTATTTGGAGAGTTTGGAATGTGTGTGTGGTTTAGTTTTCTTTTATAGTTGTATATATGTTTGTATTTATGTATGAACGTATGTTTTGAGCAGATAGGTAAGGGAATAGTGGGGCAAGTCGACACAAGTTTTAAGTTTGTTGTTTTAATGATGAGCCAATTTCATTTTTGTGCATATTTTTGCATATTTTTTCTTTAAATTCGTTTAAGTCTGACATTAATTTCAGAGGGCATTGGGTAAATTATTGAATTTTATTTTAAAATAAAAAAATGTCGGATTAAAAGCCAGCAGTATGACTATAAGGTGAGCATGTAAACAGGTAAAATTAATTAAATTAAGGTAACCGGTACTTGCAAAAAAATTATGAACTCAATAACTGATCAAGTGGTGAACCACCGCGTAAAATTTCCAAGATTAATAAAAATTACTCTCAATATTATTTTGCCCATTATTTATACTTTCCCAATTATATTATAATTAAGTTCACCCGTGACTTATCTCCTCGGCGTCTATGCAGTAGCCTTCGAAAAAGATGATGTGGATGTTATATACGTACGCTTTGGTTATACAAGCATAGGCAAAGGATGTAAATCCACGCCCGTCAACGTGATAAACCATAAACTCTATGCGTCCGCGGTGGAATAGCTGAGGTGTGTGTTGTACTAGAACTCTAGGTATATGTATTTTAGCTTGGCGAGAAGAAGGTTCTTTGATGAAGGAGGGGCTTGCAAATTTTTTGTTGTTGTAAGTGATGAATATTGGAATTTATTTTGATCTTGGAGCCTGAAATAAAATCAAAGTTTATTTAGTTTGTTGTGCCTTATTAAAATGTGTACTTTGGATGACTTATGTTCTTGTATAAAAAGACGCGTGGTTCAAAGCTAGAATTTAAAGCAAAACAAAGTTTTGTGTTGTCCATCAAAAACTTATGTAATGGTTCCTAGATATTTTATCACTTCGTTTATAGTATACTCTGAGTAGAAAAATATAAGTACATTATAAAAATTCAAAAATATAAATTTTCGTAAAAACTTTGCTTTTGGAAAGGTAATTTAGTTTGTAAATAAATATATAAATAAAAAAAATTGATTTAAAAATATTCATTTTTAATATCAGTGTAACAAGTAAATTGGAAAGGTATGATTATTTTTTATTTTATTGACAAATTGTCAAAAAAATGTTATAAAATTGACATAGATTTTATGAAATTTTTCTACAGAACAATAATTTGTTTGAATAAAAAGAAAATAATAATCAACTAATGAAAGTTACAAACAAAATATTCATTAATTTCAATTTCGGTTCGATTTCTTAAATAAAAACTTTCTCATGATTATCACACCTATCAACGATATACACGTTTCTCAATCTTTTAAACTCGATTTTACGTTAACATTAATCAACTAACCCACAGCTCGCCTCTTAAAATTTTTCATCATCTAAATTATAAGTAAACCCTCTGACACCCGGCTTATCTCCTCGACGCCTACGCAGCAGCGTGCGAAAGCATAGACGACGCGGACGTACACCTTGGTTACGTGCGCGCGAACGCGAAGGCTGTAAAACCGCGCCCGTAAACTCAAGCAATGCCGCGACTACGACGGAAGGGCTGAGGTATGCGTTGTTGTAGACGCCTGGGCGGATAGTTTTTTTAGAGCGGGAAAAAGTTTGTCGATGCCGAGGCTTGCAAATTCCTCGCTGTTGCGAGTGATGGATATAGGGATTCGTTTTGGTTTTTGAATAAGGATTGGAAGAGTGTGTGTTGGATTTGTTGAGGCTTATTAAAACGTATTTCTGGGATGACTTATATTCTTGTATGAAGGAGCTTGTGGTTTGAAGAGAAACGAAAGTACATATGCTTTAAAATTGAATTAGAAATACTTGCAAACTTAGTAAAGCTTATCTGATGTTTCACGTTCATTTTTCTTTAGGGTTATTAATTAATGAAAAAATGAATTTTTATGCTTTGCTTTACGTGTTATTTTATAGTTTCGTAGGTGAAAATTATTTAGAGCAGAAGTAGTAAAACGAGTTTTTACATTAATAGTGTACCAGCAATCGCAAAGTAATGTTCTGTAAAATTTTACTTAATTTATCTTTTAATATTCCATAAAACTTAATATTATTTCTTATTAGAATCTGCGACTTTAAGATTTTGATCTTGATCTTTACATCTCTTCACATTTACTTACATATCTTTACTTTTATTTTTATTTTCACCTTCTTAAGCAATTAGCTATTTGCTCAACGAGATCCCCAAACATTTTTTGCCTCACTTAACTTAATAAACAATCGCTATTTAATAATCCCCTCAAAATTTTTTGCTCCTCTTAATTCATTAAGAGATACAAGCTCGATCGCCAGCACCGATCGCCAGCAATAAAACTTTCTTGCCTACCAAGCACACGTAACGTTTATTCACAGCTCGCAATAACATATCTCACCCAATCACCCTTCCAGCGCACACCCAGCAATTAAACCTTAACATCCCATAAACAAACAATAATCACTAGCCACCGCCATGCCAATCGGCGATCTCAACATGCCATAAAATCCTCCAAACGACAAGCCTATCGCCTCAAACCGATCCCACCGATCCTCGAATAATCCCCGGTAACCACAGAGCCTTTCCCTCTTCATATACGTACGGCTGTAAGTATGTAGTCCGGTTTCCCTCCGGCATATGAGAGGCGCGAAGAGAATCAAAGAGACGACCTCGCGGCGACCGCGATCTGCTGAGGCTGTACACAGCGGAGAAAGGTGCATATCGGTCTCTAGCGCCGCGGCGGTATGTACCCGGCTACTCGTGACGCTGACCTCTATTCCCGATATTCGTGAAATCGCGCTCTGATCCGTAAGAGCCTGGCCACGGGGGGGAGCATTTTCTAGGCAGGAATTTTTATGGCTTTATTTTACGATTGGAAATAGCGCGCGCGGAGAGGGCTTTTTGATGGTAGGGAAAATCGGTGGACGGATGTGGCGTCTTGTGGGATGGGATAGGGATATTGGGTATGGGACATGGGAGAACGAGGTGGGTTTTGGGATTGCGATGGAAATGATAAGTTGGAAAAATGAGAAATAGGTTGGTTGTCATATGAATATAAGATTAAATAATCAGTTTGATATGATTTTAATAAAAATAAGCTTTGAATTCTGATAGTTTGTGCTTGATAGCTTATTTAGTTACTTATTTCCGATGTTAACAAAAATCGAATAAAAAGTACTATAGTAACTTTAATAAAATATAAAATACATAAATCATGCAAAACAACTAATGTAGAATGTTAAAAATAACAATAAAATTTATTTCATGTTAACTATTTTATAATTAAACATATGATTTACGATAAAATTTATATTAAAATAAGATCGTTATGTTTAAAGAGTAATTAAAGTAAAAGTCCTGATCCATCATTATTAATGCGAAATTAAATGGCAATCTTGCGTGTATCTGAACGCTGCATAGTTTTTTTGTAATCCACAACCTGTCTCTTATATTAAAATTACAAGATATATATTGGTACTGCATAAATTGTGATAATTAAGATATCTATACGGACTTTCCAAACATTGTATTTAAAATGTATATTATACCTCGTGAATAACATGATTGATGCGAAATTTTTAGATGAATCGTTCTAAAGATCTAAAGCCTGTCATGTTGAAATTTTTCGATGCGGTGTATCGCAAAAAAATAGATTTATAAAAATCTGAAGACTTTCTCTTAATGTGCTTCAATTCGCTCGTGGAAGAAACCCGACAGAAGCGGATTCGTCACATTCGTATTGCTTCAAGTGTATCACTTTTCTAATATGGGCACGTGATTATCTCAATGATACCGTTACATCTATGAATGTAAAGCTTCTCGAAAACATTTTTTTTT
>JAPYZA010011468.1:0-15236 GCA_030522685.1 Eupelmus azureus | reverse complement strand
ATGTAGTCATTTCTCTATTTTCCCTCCACTTAAAAGAGTCAAATTTTTTTTTAAAATTCATATTTTTTCGTGCTCTACACGATGGTATAGGTTTTATACATTGACCTTTGGGGGCCGGTTTCCTATATGGTCGTGGACATCGTTCTTTTATAATTAGGAAAGCAATTAATATGAATAATCAATGAGAAACTGCGTGATGGATAAAATTAAGTTATCCGATGGACCTTTTCAACGTTTTTTTAAGCTATTCTCCTTGTGTTTTGAATATGTAAAAAAAGAAATAGGTACAACAAAATTTTCATTTGATACTGTGCGCAAAAATCGATATTACGCACAGATACCGATTGAAAATACGTAACACAAATCTCGCTTTGTGCACATCAATATGAAAAAATACAGTTCGATACATGAACGAAAAAATGATTTGAAACTAACATGGCCTTTTCAAACATGCATACAAGGCTAAAATCACTTTCTTGCACTAATATCGAATTGCGCATACAATTTTAAGGTTTAAGGATACTATCGCACCAGTGCTTATTTACTAGCTTTGAGAACGTTCGTGGTATCGCCGATTGTTAATAACGTTTACTATGAAAATTTTTTGTTACGCGTCTTTTTTATTCGAGGCGAGGATGAAATGGCCAATTATAAATTAGTTTCCTTCTACAAAATTAAAATTCTATTTTGAAAAATAATATAATTAGAACAAATCTTAAAGTGACTTTTAAAACACATTAACTTGTTAAAGACTGTTAAAGAATAAATGAAAGAAATTGTTTTCTCATGAATAATTGAACATTTTTTAAGTGTATGTATAGTATTTCATCATAAATTATTACTGCTTCAGTAACAAAAGTTTATACATATATCCTTGAAAGTTATAACATGAATGCTCTACATTGTAACTGTACTATTCATTTCTGATATCAAAATTCGTTATTAAATATCTTTTATTCAAAGATTCCTGCATTCTATAATTGCAATTGTATAATTCTATTTTGAGAAATATAAACGACGAGTCTTGATAAAAAGAATAACAAATACTAAATCAGAATCTGCATCTACTAAATATTTGTTTTTGCGATTTGATTGAAATTATATATTGTCTATTAAAAAATAGTTTAAATAAAAATATATTTATAAATTTTTTAAACTATGAATTCATTTAGCTTACAAGACTATGTGACTGGCTTACGTATATACTCTCTTCAAACTTCAATTAAAAAATGATATATTTTTTAAAACGAAAACATAAAAGTTGTTAATAAAATTATTAACAGAAAAATATCAATAGCAAAATCCGAGCTTATCTACTTTATCGACATTATACCGATATTTGATTAAATATCAAATTATTATTCATAGTTATGAACAATATTATTTTAACAAAGTCAATGGCACTCTTCTGAAAAACGGACGAAGTCAGTCAGCATCTAGTATAACATGCAATGTTAAAAAAATTTTGTTTTCAACTGTTTTAATTTATGTTCACGATATAAATTTTATAACTTCCTTTAATATTCTATGTTCATTTCTACTTCACCCTTTCGCCTGGCCTTATATGTATGATTGTTAAGCAGCAAAAAATTTTCTTTTTTTTCAAAATCTTAAACTTTTATAAAATTGTAGCGTGGAATACGGGTTTAGCCTTAAAAATCTGTAAGTAAATCTATACAGAGAATGAATCTGTAAATGAAATCTCATCAACGATTTCGGCACATGAGAAATCATATGAGATGGCATTTTATATTTTTCAATTTGTTTTAGGTAAAAATATAGGACCCCGGTCACAATATTCCTCGAATCTGTTAAATACCCACGTTTTTCATTTAAAACTGAATATAAACTCTTAAACAACAAAAATCCAATCGGGATCCGATCGAATATTCCTAATTCTTGACAAATTATTTCATTATTTAATTAAAGAAAAATCAATAATTGTAACAACGAAATAATCTACGGACTACAAAAAGCAAAATCTTACAGCGAGCTCCAAGTTACATATAATCACAATAAACTTGTAGGGCGATTACAAGCACGACTGCAAGCACTAATATACAATATAAAATTATTACTAAAACTAAAATCATTTTCATTCCAGATGGTCGCCGCAGTCCACCCCGCCTCAGCTCAGCTCACCTAGACGTTCCACTACCAAAAATCTAATCCAAACCACATAAATCATGAACTCCCTAAGACTGCTGGTGCGCACGAGCTTCAGCGTGGCCGCTCGTCAGCGCAAGCTCCACACGACCAGCGTGCTCGGCGACGATTCATCCTCGTACCGTCCTCTAAGCCACTTCACAGAGGAAGAGACAATGATGCGCGCGACGGTTCGTCGGCTCGCCGACGAGGACATCCGTCCCATCGTTCGCAAGATGGAGTCGGAAAAGCGGATAGACCCCAAAGTCCTGAGAAAGCTCTTCGAAACGGGCCTGATGGGCATGGAAACGCCGAGCGAGTACGGAGGCACCGGCTGCAACTTCACCTCGACGATGATAGCCGTGGAGGAGATAGCCAAAGCCGATGGCTCGGTCGCTGTGCTCCTCGACATCCAGAATACTCTCGTCAATGCTATAATAAGAAAGCTCGGGACGGAGGATCAAAAGCACAAATATTTGCCGCTGCTGGCCCAGAAGTACGCGGGAAGCTTCTGCCTCAGCGAGGCGGGTTCGGGCTCGGATGCTTTTGCCCTGAAGACCGTGGCGAGGAAGGACGGTGATTACTTTGTCATCGATGGCTCGAAGATGTGGATATCCAACGCGGAGATAGCTGGGCTCTTTGTGGTTTTCGCCAATGCTGATCCCGCTGCTGGTTATCGAGGTACTGGAGGAGGGTGTAAAACTTGGCTTTGTTGATTGTCGAAAAAGTGACTTTATGTTGACAATTCACTTTACCCTTTCAGGAATAACAGCATTCCTAGTCGAGCGCGACACACCAGGCCTGCACGTGGCACGAGCGGAATCGAAGCTCGGCCTGGAAGCCGCAAGTACCTGTGCTGTAGATTTCGAAGAGGTAAGAGTACCTGCCACAAACATTCTGGGGAAGCTGGGCCAGGGCTACAGGTACGCGGCGGGCCTGCTCAATGAAAGCCGGGTTGGTATCGGTGCTCAGATGATCGGTATCGCCCAGGGCTGCCTCGATGCCACGTTACCCTACACCTTGGAGAGGAGGCAGTTTGGCAAGCCCATCTTTGAATTTCAGGCTGTACAGCATCAGGTATTATGAGATGATTTACATATATTGATAATAAGAAGGGATGAATAAATTTTTACTCGTATTGTCACTTGTTCTTAATTATTATCGTTTTTTCTTATTTTCTTTTATTTTTTGTTATCTTTTATAACTGTTTCTCATTACCGTTGTATACTTTTTATCAGTAATTTTCAACAATCATTCTTTTTTTTTCTTTAATTATGAGTGCTAAATACTTGAAGAATTTATTTAACCCATTTAGTACATTATACGTTAGAATATTTAAGGTCGTTATATTGTAATATATATAGTTTCAAGAATATTCTTGTAAAATTTTAAGATTGATTGATCGTCTCTAATTTGAGATGCATTCTTTCCAAGTTCACAGGTTTTACCAAATTTTATATAGGTAGAAGTATTCTGTAATGTAAAAAGCTTTAAAACAAAAGAAATTTTGATTACTGTATCTCAAAATCTAAACAGACAATCAATATCAAATTGTGTAAGAATATTCTTGAGAATGAAAATTATTTTTGCTTAAAATTCGTGCTATTCTCTATTTACGTTTTACAAACAACAAACAACATCTTTTTTTGTCAATCTTTCAACAAATATTCTTTTTTTCGTTCAGCTCGCTCAACTATCTATGGAACTGGAGTGCGCTCGATTGTTGGTGTACAACGCGGCTCGCATGGTCGACCGGGGGGAGGAGGTGATGCGCGAGGCCGCGATGGCAAAGCTCTACTCCTCGGAGATGGCCCAGCGAATGACCTCCAAGTGTGTCGATTTAATGGGTGGGCTTGGCTTCACCCGCGACTATCCCCAGGAGAAGTATTTCCGCGACTGTAAGGCCGGTACTATCTATGAGGGCACGAGCAACATGCAGCTCACGACCATCGCTAAGAGCTTACGAAAAATTTACGAATGAACATAAGAGATTTATCATTTTTTATCAGTTTTTACTTTTTTTTTTAATTAAGCAATATATTTGTAAGAAATACGTATTTTTAAAGCTCAAGCAATTGTCATGTGATTTCTTTTATAAGAGCTTTGTAAAATATATTGAACTATCTGTTGTACTTTTGTAAATGTTTGTGATGATGAGTTTGATTTAATGAAAGTTGATTTATTTACAACATTATTTGACGATCATATTTTAAATAAAAATGTAAATATCATAAATATAAACTGTATACTGTACATTTCAATATTCTTATAAAAATTAATAAATTTGTTTTTGAAAAGCAGCTGGATAGAAGTTATTCTTTTTTACTAAAAATAATAAAGGGATATTTATTAGCCTTTAGTCGCCGTGATTGATAGAATTTTTTTCTTTTAATCTGTATCTTTGGATAAAAAAAATCATGTATTATTTATTCTTTCATTTTCTGCATTAAAACGAAGAAGTAATACCATGATTGATTGATTATGATTAATAATTACATCTGGACAGTTCATCGTAATATATCTTAAAATAAAGTGATTTTATAAAGAGTAAAAATTTGATAATAACCTAAAATGCATAAAAAATTGTAAAGTAACGGTAAAAGCAAAATCAAATCAAGAAAAATTAAATATAAATATCGGGATATTAGTGCGTGAAAGTGATTTCGCCTTGTGTGAACGTTTGGTGAAAAGGCTACGCGAGGTTGAAATCGCCTTTTGTTTATGTACCGAACCGTATATTTTACACGACATGCACAAACCAAGATTTATCATACATCTTTTTATTTGAGCGTGCGCAAAATCAAGTTTTCCGCACAAAAAATTATTTAGGTACCTGTAACTATTCATAAAAAAATTACGCGTACCTATATAAAGATGAAATTGCTTAAGAAAGTGTAGCAAATATTTTAGAATTTGCTTAAATGGTTCTTTTTATATCGTAAATTATGCTCTTAAAATTTGAGAACGATCAGAAGTGCGCCCCTTTTTATATATTCCAAGAAACACGCGTAGAAAACTATAAGAAAATATATGTGTGAATATTCCACTCCATGAAACGAGTAGTTTAAACCGTTACTGAAGTCTGTGCCACCTCAGGGATCTGAATTATAGATTTATGAATTGTTGTAAAACTGAGTTTCTGAAAGTTAAAAGTACCTGAGAATTTCCCATATATGTAGCTATAAGCTAAAAAGGCTAGAAGAAAAAAATTTTTTAAATTCAGTTAAAATTGTCACAATTAACTTTTAAGATCGAACTATTTTTCAGATGTTTAAAATTGAGCAAGCCCAAAATTTGCTCAATAATTAATTTTAAACCTACAAAATCATGTACCATACAATAGAAATTGTAAAAATCAAATTGTATTATTTAAAAAACTTTCTTAAATAGTGTTTTCGTAAACTCGACTCACAAGAAGAAAACGAAATCTTAAAAAATGTTTTCTTAAAAAATATACGACATATGTCTTTGTATTTTTGCTCTGGTATCCCAAATATGTAATGTCGATTTTTACGAAACAGATTTCGATAAAAACTGAAGTTTTTTTTCTCTAAAAATAATTGGAAAAATATTACCTGCAAAAATAATACCTGCACAAATAATTTCAACTTATTCTTGAAAATAATATGCAAGTGGAATTTATTTGCTTCAAGTTGATTTTAGTTTATTTTTCAGCAGAGCGGTGATCTGTTCGAACCAAGAAAAAAATCGAAAAAAAGTCGATTGTCAATTTTTCCAACATATATTCTTCCTATAACAAGAAATTGTGGATGAGAAATATTTTTAGTATGCTTCAACCGAATTGCTTATACAAAGAAAAGGTTTTTCTCTAAAAGCTTTCTGCAATATCACTTTTGAGAATATTTATACTTAATACAAGTGAATGCCCTCTTGTAGAAAAAAACACTCGACAACCAGATTAGTCTTTTCGCGTCCAGGTTAAATTTTTCTCAGTATACAAACACACATTTTGTAAATAATATTGCAAATCAAAACAGCTTATTTTAATTTTGACACTGTTACAATGTATACTAAAATTAATATTTATTATTATTATCAATATAATCGAAATTATCGTTTTAATTTACGGTTTGTGCCATTATATTTTTACCTTAGTTAGAATTATACTTTATTCTCTCTAGTCGATTGTAAAACTTTAGAACGAATAAGAGTTCAAACTTCCTATGCAAATATTAAAAGAATTGATTTTCTTTGAATAAGTGGAAATATACCTATAGCGCAATAGACGCCATCATTAATTGCAGAGACTTGTAACACCTGCAGTTTAAATGTGAAGTTCATTTAGAATGCATTAGCTATGCTTCTCCGAGCTATTAAAAAAAGAAGAGCTTATATATTATTTTAATTTCTTTAATATTCTACAATGTCTCCATCGCATGTACAATTGAGGATTCGCCTTGTAGTATTAAACGAAAATTAGTCTGCTTACTAGTTGATAATAAAATTAAATTATTCTTATAACAAATAAATTTTATTTGTTAAAAAATGGATAAAGTGAAAGAAGATGATAAACTGATGATAAATACTGATATAAATAGTGATATAAATATGATAAATAGTGTTTTCAACAATCATTTTTTTAAACTGATTAAAGAATTACAATGTATAATAGGTCTATGGCCATACACAGATCCTGGATTTAACAAAAAAATTCGACATGGTTTAGTGTGCTTCTTTATTTTTCTTTTATTTATTCCAATTGTAAGTTTATTATTTCTTTATACAGATTTGAATTGTTTATAAAATTTACTTTGTTGTCCATAAAATGTTTTTAATTAATATCAGTATTCAAAATAATGTTGAGATCCATTCGATCGTATTATATTTTATGTAACAAAAAAATTTATTTTTAATTTTTGTTATAAATTATATTAGCTAAAATCAGCATTTATTTATAATTAAGTTTACAGAACAAAAAAAAATATTTATAAAATTAATTATATTTGTTTCATTCTTTCCTTTCAGATTAGATATAAAATTTTACGATACTATAAAAGCGAAATTTCTTATTGAAAAATATTTAAAATTATTAAGACATTATTTAGAATACTAAAAAAGAAATATAATTGAATGATCCGAAAACGATATCCCTTCTTATTTCTATCTTTATTTCAATTTCCACCACCTTCCTTCAACAACTTTTACACCCTAGCCATTGCCCACTATCAGTTGTGCGATAAAGGTGGAAAGTCAAGGTATATATTAATGTTCGTTTGCGTTGAAATAATTTTAATTTGAAAAATATAATCTTACTATATTTTTCAACTATTTTGTATTTACATTACAAAGTTATTTTAATCTTAAAAATAATTCATTAAAAACCAAAAAGTTAACATGAAATCAAAATAAATATTAAAAAAAAAACAAATATTATTTAGGCAAATGGATGTAGAGTATGGTGCGGTATAGACTTTGATTTATGTTCTGAAAACACGTTCGGAGTTATTTATTTGACAGGGTTGATACTGAAATTTGGTGTTATGGTTATGTCAGAAAATAAGGTATTTAAACTAACTTTTAAATTAAGAGTAATGATTTTAATACACTGAAAATTAAAAATAAAATATACATTGCAGATCAAATTTGTTTTAAAAGCAGTAGCGATAAACTGGTTGACTTTTACAGATCCGCAAGAAAGAAAAATTATTTCAACCTATGCTATGATTGGTAAAATAAAAGCCCTTGGTTACTTTGGTATGTAATTCCAAATATTTATTAATCAATTGCATTTGAATTTTGATACGAAATTTCTCTGATATCACATCTATTATTATATTTTTATTAATCTATTGATCTGCCCAATTGAATGCACTTGACTAGCCGCTATAGTGAAATATCAAAAATAAAATTTGATTATTTATGCAAGTTATAATTATTGAAATTAAATCAGTTCATCTCAAATACTTAAGTTAGTTGTAATGTAAAGGTAATTTAAAAGCTCATATGAGAGGAAATTAGAAAAGTAGCTAGGCCTTCGTATTCGAAACAAGATTAATACTTAGGCATATTGTAATTTAGGTATTATTTACAAGAAAATGAATTTAAGATATAAAAATGTATATAATGACTGCGCTATATATGTCAATACTGATAATGAAAGAGTATACAAATAATATACCCCAAATAAAAAACAAACTTTTCTGTAAAATATTATTTATTGCAAAAATATATAATGGTCGTAAACTATAAAAAAAATTAGAAAAAATATCCAAAATGTTTTAATTTTTGTTTTGACAATTTTGAACATTTATATGATTTTGTGAAAGTTTTCTTTTATTTTAATTATGTATTTTTCTAAGGTGTTTTTGCACTCTTTTATAGGTGAGGTATTGAAATTTCATATTTGAGATGTCAATATGATATTGGACTTTGATAGTTCCTCTATTATTGAACATACCTTTGATAAAGTGATAAATTTAGATAATATAGTCGCAAGTGGGCGAATGCGTAAGGAATGCAAGATTTACATGCAATTTCTTAAGAATGCAAGCAAAAATTCATATATAATAAAGTATAGCGAGAAAAAACATTTCTTTTTGCTCAAATTTTTTTGTCTGATGTCGTTTCATTTATGACTGATCAAAAAACAGTCACTTTGTCCTGCATTATGAAATCAAAAAGCGCAAAAATCGTGCTTGTCTAAGAGAAAAACTATTGTTTTAAAAGTCTTGATAACAATAATACAATGATAATGGTTTTTCATTGAACTACAGAAAATTTGATAGAACACTACCAAATACATTTATTTTTAGGTTTCTTGGCTTGTACTGCATTTGTTTTTACTTTCGGCCCAATGTCACCTATGATATTGGATTTAATTAAACCTTTAAATGAATCTCGTAAAAAAATATTACATGTGAGAGCCGAATTTATTCTAATAGATCCATTTGAGCATTACTATGAATTCACAACATTCGTTGCTATAATGACAACTCTTAGTACATGTATATTCTCTGGTATTGATGGATTATATGTAATGATTGTTCATCAAAATCTTGCAATGATTTCTATTGTCAAGTAAGTTTTAAAATAAACGTAAACGATATTATTTTGTCTTTTCAGTTTATTTGCAATTATAGATTATTAAATTCACTTAACAAAAATATATTTTAAAAGTAATAGGTCATTTTTTTATTAATATAATAAAACTTAGAATAAGATTATTAGTTTGGATTCAGGCACAATTGTGAAAATAATTTTAATTCAAAAATATGTTTCCTTAGTAAACAAAATTTTTTTTAATTAACTAGTATAAAAATATTTCTAATCAACTTTGCTAAAGGTAACACAATTGATTTTGAATTAATAAGTTCTTGTTTAAACTATACCAAACGATAAAACTTATTAATTTTTTGTACATTTTTAAAAATTTATTTTATTTCTCATAATCTTTTTTAGCTTAAATTAGCTCTGTTACAATTATTTTATTCAGTTATTTTTAATTTTTCAATGAATAGTACTTCTGGTAGGTTGTAAAAGCGGTTTACGCCCAAGAAATAATCGCCGCATACAAAGTTGGTCCGAATGCAGCGTAATCAAAAACGTTGCGTCTGAGTTCCGAACATCATTTTTGAGCATTTAATGTATTACAAAGAGTTTAATAAAACATATAGCTTAAAAACTAATATATGTATTTGCTGAAGGAAGAACAGTTACAGCGTCTATAGCAAAGCCAAGCATAAGGAAAGGCTTCCGCGTCATTAAACACAATATTTACTTAAATAAAAAAAATCTACATTTACATGCAATTATATAGCACAATTTTATGACCTCAGATACTTCTGCAAAAGCTAATATTGCAGCTGAAAATAAAAATATTATTTTTCTAATAAAACCTTAGTTTTATTTCTCTCGTATTGCTAAAAATTTGTAAAAATATTATGTAATGACAATGAAACTCTAACATTAATTGGATTGAAAACAAGTTTTGGTAATTTTTGGCTAAATTTGACAAAGTTTAAAAAATGTATCTTTTATATTTGTGATTACCAACTTTTTTTATCTAAAAAGAGAAATAGAATTAAATATTTCCGACCACGTATAATGATTAAATATAATTTTAATCCAAAAGATATATATTTATTTTTTATCTTCTTTTAAAATCTGCTTTATATTTTATAAATTTACTTCCAATCATTGACTTATAAAAATACTGAGTTTTTATTTAACAAAGCACTATAGTAGTATTTACGTAATAATTGGATTAACATTATTTAAGTGAAAATTTTGTACATTTACATTTTTTTTAGATATCGATTTCAACTAGCGACTAACTCTTTCACTATAGAAAAAAATCGAGATTATCATGAATTAATTAGAGCCATTAGGGTTCACAAACATAGTAATGAGTTAAGTATAATGTTTTTAATAATATTAATTATTAACTAAATCAATCATTTGTCGCTCGCACAAAGCACGTCGAATCAAAAAATACGATTCGATACATGAGCTAGAATGTAATTTCAACCTCAAACATCCATAGGAGGCCAAAATTACTTTCTTGTATTAGTATTGAAATTTACTAATTTATAATATTTATTTTTGATACCCCTTGCTTTTCGTACGTAGCGTAATAATGAGCAAGAAAATAATTTCGACCAAATTAATTTGGTCTTTTTAAACGTCTTCGCAAGGCTAACATTACTTCTTCGCACTAATATCGAAATGTTACTAATTGATACTATTATAACTAAATTTTACTATTAGTTATATTTTTATTCTTCATATAGCTGTGAAATAAAATATAAACTAACTTATAAACAATAATTTATTAATCTAGTTTAAATAATTAAAAATATTAATTATTTAATTATTATTTTTTAGTATTTTATTACTTTGTTAATTATATTTTTTTATTAAGACAGACTAAGCGAAACAATAAAAAATACGTATTCTTTTTCCTTCCTTGTCGTTAACGGCGCAACTATTGTCTTTCTTAGTATTGCTGCTGTAATTGTAAGTAAAATTTTTCAATCTTCAGTAAGTATTATAGAACAATTTGTTTATCGAGAAGGTTTCTCACAATAAACATAGATATTACCTCAAAAGTTTATATATACTTTAAAAGTTTAACTTTTTAAAAAAAATTAAAGAAACTCAACAAGTGGCTTTGGATTTATTAACTTTCTATACACCGGTAAAAACTATTTTTTGCAAAAATTTTATTAGTACAATGCAAAAACAAATCTTAATCTCGCTAATACTTTTAGTTTTCTTCATCTTAATTGTATTAGACAAAAGATCTGAAAAGAATAAATAATGAATATACTCGTCGTTCATATTTTTTATGTATCAATTTATATTTCCTCAGACTTTAAGAATATTGGATGACTTAAAAGCAGATAGTCTATTTGAAATAATGAGAATAGGTACGTTAGAAATAGCAGCTCTACTTCATTTATTTTACCTTACTTGGCCAGGACAACAAATGTTAGATCACTGTAACGACCTTCTAGATTCTGTGTAAGTCATTAAATATAGATTAATTATAACCATTTTTTTTTCATTTTCCCCGTACATAATGATTAAATTTAACATAGGTATGAATCTTTAGTAAAAATTTACAATTTCGGACTCGTGATTTCAGTACGAATATCTACTAGATTAAAATCGAAGAACACATACAAAAATTTACAGCGAGCATTTCGAAATTCAGACCAATATACCTTTTTTTAATTTCTTGACGCTTTATTTCTCATACTTATTTTTTACATGAATTTAAAAGGAATGTAAGGGTTATATCATTTTTTCAAAAAGTTACTGCATCAAAGATAATGAATGCAATTGTTGAAGGCCAATTTTTTTAAATGGTTTCACAAAAACTACCGATAGCGTCGTTTAATTACGGTACGATGATGGCATAGACATTCTAATCATTATCAAAATTAAGTGTAATTATGATTAAAATTCGAATATTGCATTTAACGAGAAAAAGCTATGTTAGGAAAATTGTTACTTTTATTTACAAAATAAGCAACATACAAATAAAACTATAATTAATTAGAAATAAGTACAGCTGAAACAGTAACAGTATAGCATTTGTAAGGGAACTTTTCAATAAATTAATGACATATAAGTAAACAATATGAAAATAATAAATTATATTATTTTTAGTTACGCAAATAAATGGTACAACATTTCGCAAAGAGGAAAAAAATTATTACAAATACTAATGATACGATTTGCAATACCTAATACAATCACTGCCGGAGGAATATCCACAATGAATTTTGAAAATTATGGAACTGTACGTATTATTAATATTTTGCAACATACTTTTAAACATTATACTCTTAGACAACTTCAAGTATATTGCCAGATTAGGAAAAGCTTCTAATTTTTTAGTTTTCCAATATTTTGCTGAGTTTTAAATCGTAAACGTACTCTGATAAAAAAATTAGTAAAAATCAAATAAATATTTATTTAATTTAATATTATTTATTTTATTTCTTAAAAAAGATAATAAAGTTACGATTTATGAATGTATAATGTTGAAAGATTAAAAGATAAATGACCCTCAAGGAGCCAAGATATGTCTCTCATCAAATTTAATTCTTATTTAAAATTTTACAATGTAAATACTTGTAACTCCTTTTAAGCCCTGAAGTGAACGGTTGTCTATTTGACGAAACGTTGGTAAAATAAATACATTGAAAATCAAAATCTTGACTTATTCAGGATTTTTTTTAGTATACAATTTAAAAATTTAGTTTGTAAAGTACTAAATGTTGATAAATATGAAAAGAAACAGTATTAATATAGTATTCATAATCTCATAATCCATAAAATTTTACTTAAAAAAATATTTTTTTTCAGATACTAAAAACAACTTTATCTTATATTACTATGGCAGTCTCATTTCGATGATGATACAACAAATATTTGATTACTCCACTTTAACTAATAAAATCTTTAATAATATTAAAATTATTGTTACTAAGTTAACACTTTGTAGCATGAATTGTTCTAGTTTTATGACAATAGCTTCGCAGTAGGAAGTTATTTTTAAAAGACCAGTTTTTTATTGTTATTTACTATTTTAGGATGAAATTAAAGTTTTTGAAAAGTAATAATAAAAGTAATCGTTGGCCTTCTTTTCTATCCAAATAATTTTGAAAAATAAATTATTATATCAAGTAGTAAATATCTATTTAAGTAGACAAAATAAATATATTGTTTGCAAATAGTTGATCCATTAGTACTTATTGTATCAAAATCAATTTCTTAAAAATCTTCTCAAAGTTCTATTTCTTAAAGTAATACCAAAAGTTCTAATATATTTATAAAAAATATTTTTAGTAATAACAAGTAACATTATTTTATTCCTATAAATTCTTTTCATAAATCTATTATAAGAATTTATATGATTTACCATTCATATCTAAAACATACTTGGTAGCAATACATCCCCTGCTTTTTTCTTTCGGGGTGTAAAGTTTTGTTTCATAACTCTACACGCCTTTAAATTTCAATACTCTTGAATAATGAATTGCCTGATATTAAAGTATTAAAGAAAGTAGAGACTTCATATTCTAGGTATACACGATTCCATATTGAATAGTTAAAAAATAAAATATTTATTTACAAAAAATTTATTTGTCTTATTCTATTATTTTTAACATTTTAAGTTTCCCTTCAAGCATTTTTCAAATTTTAAAAATGTTTTTACAAATTACAAATATGTACTATCATTGTAAAAGATTGTTCGCAAAATATGCTTGAACTTTATATCGGTATGTGATTCGGAATCACACGCTCGAAATCGCCGACCTCTGTACGTATGGCGATTACAGGAGGGTAAGAAACTTCACGCATTTCTTATAAAATAATTTCATTATAGTATGCATAATGTCTGCAAAAATGTGTATTTTACATACGCATAGTATGCATACATACGCATAGTATGCAAAACAACGAACGATTTTTCTAATAATATTTTGGTTAGTTAAACCATAGAGCAAATTGATTTCTAAAAGTTAATCAACGTTACCCTCGACGTTACCTCCATTAAATACACAGTAGAAAATTTTGTATTTTGTGTAAATCTTATTTAAGATAACAGTTAATTTGTATACTTCCTGTATGAAAATCAATTTTATAGTCATAATTTTATTTGAGAAAAACAATATTACGTATAATTTGTGTAGACGATTTTCAGTCGTTCACATATAAACATATAATTTTCAACTGTGTAGTGGTTAGGGCTTACTAAATTTATAATTTAATTTTGCTTATTTTATACATGTATATGATAACATAGTATACAATTCAAGCGCATAAACGATGTTTTTGGCATGAAGGCGAGTCGGATAATCGCTGAACAAGAATCAGTTTTCGCATGTATCGAACAAATTTGGAACTGAAAATGTAAATTATGTTAAAGAAATTTGCAAAATGCATGTAGTGTAACTTGAAGAATAAAAAAATAACGCGCGAAATTAAACTTTGTATCATTTATGTATAAAAAATAACTTTTGTCAGGGCACATAAAAAAATGCGTATTATAACTTGATACTTAGAAAAGAAAAATGAAATCACTCTTTTGATACTCCGTGCGCAAAGCTCGATTTCGCGCACGCTTGAATAAAAAGGCGTGTATTGAATCTCGCTTTGTGCACGTTGTATAAAAAATACGGTTCGATACATGAACGAGGAAGTGATTTCAACTTTGTGTGAACGTTTGCACTCGAGCGAAGTGAGATATCACTTTCTCGCACTAGTATCGAAATGTACTATTTTGTTTTTGTGGAAAAATACTATTAAACTTGTGTGAACATCTGTGTCCGAACAAATTAAAGATGAAAAAGCAACAAGATAAAAAGATAAACATTAAGAAATAAATAAATATAAAAATCATTTTATCGCAAATATTTTTTTCGATACTCCATGCAAAAAGCTCGATTTCACATACGCTCGAATAAAGAGGCGTATGCTAAACCTTACTTTGCGCATGTCGTATCAAAATAGTACATTTCGATACTAGTGAGAGAAACTGATTTTAGTCTCGCATGGACGTTTCCCCTCAGCGAAGGTGAAAAAGCTACGCAAGGTTAAAATTACCTTCTTGGACA
>JAPYZA010011466.1:0-17858 GCA_030522685.1 Eupelmus azureus | reverse complement strand
ATAACATAACGAGCATCCAATTCCATAATAACCAAACTCGCCCACTCGAGCTCAAAACCAAGTAAACCTGGCCCCGCGGGCCGCTTCATTTGTCCCAGCCACGACATGCGCATTGCACGTATATCAATATACAATTCAAGAACGTCAAGCGAGCTTGCGGCCTCGGTCCGCGCGGAAATCAATGCTTTTCTTGGCCTATAAGCAACAAAGCTCTTGACAATACCTCCGGCAATGGTACTCAGGGGATAGGGATGCGGTCTCCAGTGTGTAACAAGTCCGCCTGACGATTTGCTATTTGTTAGCGCCCGTTCCGCATCGGCAGTTCGACGTCTATATTGAAACTGCGGGCCACGGATAATGCCTCTTTTAGAGTCGAAGCGAAATTCCGGGTATATAAATTACACGCACTTATAGTCGCGAAATACATTTGAAAAAGCGCACGCTTGGGAATAAGCTCGCTTAAAAAGCTCACAGGTGCCCACGCACACAGACGCGCGGGGCGCATAAATATCGCAATAAAGTGAGAAAAAGAACGATCAAAGAGAAAGTACTTTGAGCGGGAGAGGCAGAGCTTATTATTCATGGAGCTGCATTTACATTGCCGTCTGTCGCTTCGCGTCGAGCTTGCGACTCGAAAAGAGAATGCGGGCCAACGAGATTGTTACACTTACGTCGAAAAGCATTGGAAAGCCACTTGTGAATTTATGAAAGGGCGAAGCTCTCGTAATGCTTTGCTTTGGCCTCGTCTCTGTATACGCGAAGTCGACGCTATATTGCCCAGCGCGCGAGCGGCAGCCGTATAATTAATAGTTGCCGCCTTCTAACGAGATGACGAAATGGCCGGAATGAGAGGGCGGCAGAGCGCGCCGAATTCTTTGAGTGAAATCTCGTCGGCGTCTGAAGATTGAGTAGATTGCCTTCTAGCTAGATTGCCGCTTTAATCAGTTTTTCACTTTAATTCGGGCCGGCTTGGGGAAGATTACTTCTCGATTAACCGCGATAAATTAGAGCGCTCTGAATTATTGTTCCTCGGTATAATAAACTTGATTAGAGCGACAATGAAGCTAATTCCAAGTGCGCTCGGTTTCGCCATTATTAATTGTTTACTCGCAACTGCTGATGCGGGAAATTCGGTATAAGCATCTTAGCGGCCTGTGTACTTGGTAAGCGCGAACATTACAGAGTGAAAATTCACTCTTCAGCAAAGTTATTCCGTTATGATTCTTAGGAATATGAAGCGGAGGACGGAAGCTTAGACGCAAGCTCGGGATTTAGATCAAAGAAATCAAGCGCGCGTATTTGGCCCGCGAATCAAATAACCTTTTGCGAAAGGGGAGAGCCTCTCTGCGAAGTCGCTAGAGCAGAGCTAACTTTGCCCGGCTGTATACGAGGCGAAAGTTCATCGAGAAGCCGTTTTCTCTCGCTCGAATTTCCAGCACCTCTACGCCTTTTATTTACATTGTGCAATTTTGGCTTTCAATCGTTAGCGCGTCACAGAGTGAGTGAGAGAGGCGAGCGGGCAAACGACGACAGGCCGACGAGAGAGGCAGGCCCGCTTATTTACGTTCGCGCGCCGAACGGCTTTGCAGTCGCATAATTTTCGTTCCAATTTACTTTATTTGATGACATTGCTTGTAGAGTCAAAAGAAGGATTTTAATGAGCTTTCGGGCGCAGCGAAGATACGAATTTCATTTTGGACAAAAGCGGAGCTTTGCGCTCTCGGATAAGTATCGTTTGTGCAACAGCTGTGTGCGACAGCTGTTAATTATTTTATTTATACGTTGTGATTGTGATTTTATTAAAATTGTGCAGTTTTGGTGTGACGGAAGTGGTATGGTTGTTTGATGATTCGCAGACATTAATATTTTCTAGAGGGGATCGATTATTTTAAGTAGCAATGAAAACTTATTAAACTTTTAAAAGCCTTCGGAAATGATTAATTCAATAATAAATTTCCAAATCGCTAGTATCATTTGATTATACTCGGTATAATTCGAATAAAAAGCTTTGATTATAAATACATAATATAATAATGGAAGACTAAATAAAAGAAAAACAAAGATAATATACTGTCCGCTCGAAAGTAGTGGCTAGTTAATGAGATGTCGAGGTGGCCGTTGAAAATTTCACGAATCCTGCGAGAACTCCGGCAGTCTCCACTTTTGAATATTTCAGCAATTAATTAAAGGCAAGGGTACTTAATTTGGAGCGCTTCGGCTGCCGGTAATTTCTTGTAGCTAACGATTGATTCCCTGCTGCTGACTAATCGAATTTCTTTCCATTCAATAATTTGCCTAATGACGTTGATTTTCTCAAGCTCAACCTGACAGATATGACTCACTACCAGAGAAGCGCTGTCTTCCAACCCAAATTAAATTTACCTCATTAATTCAAGCTCTACTTAATCTTTAACTATACCATCTCTCTTCAAACCCAGCGCAAGCTCTAATCTCATTCTCATAATTCCCTCCCCTTTATTTGATACATCCAAATCGAGAGAAAGCTCGAACGAATCAACAATCACGAAAAGCTCTTAGTTGCAATATCATCACCGCCTCGCAATTAGCCAGCAATTAAACAATTCCCAACGAGCGCGAGAGAAAACTCGCTCCGCCGCGCGCTGCAACCGGAGCGAATAGAGGATGAATTTGCGCTTTAGAATTTGCCCGCGCGCTGGCTTAATTGATTTATCCGAGACGCGCAGGTATAAACTATAGTCCGGCGCTGTCTGCGCGTATACACCTTCTCCGAGCGCGCTGCAAGCTCGCACGTATATATACACAGGCCCGATTAGCACGCGGTGGTGCTAGCAGCTGCGCCCACGCGTTATACTTCGAGGCTTCAGCCACTTCCGGCCGACTGGCCGCTAAATTCACTGTATCGTGACGTCGCCTATAACTGCGCCACGTAATTGCGCGGAATCGACGATCCTGCGATAATTATTCCAGCCTCTCCCGGTGTCTCTGCTCCTTTTTGCGTACTTTTCCCGATTGCGCGCCGGCTCCTCGCGAACAATTTGCGTAATTGCGAACGGGATCATTGACATTTTCGCCGGCGCGGGCGGGAGGGTAAATAGAAATTCCGCGCGGCGCGAAATTTCGTCTGGCTTTTATTTTACTCCGAGGTAGGAAAGAGAGAGAGGGAGCTTTTTTGCCTAATTGTTATCGTTAGTGCTTATGGATCCGGCGCGGGGGCGCTTATGAGCCGCATGGACGTGATAGTTTTGCCGATGCCGGCCTCATCAAGGGGATTATTTGGCCGGCTGCGATGTGGATGGCTCTATTTATTAAACTTTTATGAGTGCCGCCGTGATGGATGATTCTGTTTTCTCTGATACGATTAATTGGATTTCCGGAGTAATTAATTGTCATCTGGGATAGCTTTTGCGCTCTCGATAGTGTTTGGAAATGGAGCCGCGCCGCGTTAATCTGGTAACGCGGAGTTTCGTTATATAAATTATTTGAAAGTTAATTTATGATCAGGTAATGAATATAAATGACGTATTATGAGCGGAGTATAAAGAAATTAATGCTGTTAGGTGTTATAATACTGATTGTTATTTAAATATTTAATAATCTTGCCCGCTTTGAGTGCTGGTATAACAAAAATCTTATTCAAGCGCGAAAATCACCTAGTAAACTTTTCTGTTGGCGAAGGAAAGGAAAATATTTGCGTTGAACTGTGCCTCTAAACGACTTTGCCGAGTCCTCTCGCGCTGGCTAATTAGACGTCGTGAATTTAATCTTTCGTGAATTTAACCATCAAAATAAGTTTTTGACACGCCCTTAAAATAAAAGGAGAAAAGACTGCAGTTTCAAAGTTAACAAATTGCAATAAAAATACATTTATCATATATTAAAAATATATATTTTTCGTACATTATTAAAATAATATACTTTCGACAAACAAAATTATTAATTAGACCTAATCATTCCAATTTCCTCTAACTCTATAATAATTAGGAATAACTAATGAACAGTTTCAATATCATTAATAATTAAGCAACTCAGTTAGATCCCTATGAGAACTAACTTAATTTTTATTTCAGACTGCAAATAGCAAAAACAACACCCATTTCATAAACCATTCTTCCACTCAATCTCATTAACTTCACGCTTCGCCCCTCAAAAAAAAACAAAAGAAAATCAAGCCCCCTTAATTAGCAATTCAATTTCTCCACAAAGAATCTTTAATAAGGTCCAAAGTCCAGCGGACTCTCGGCAGTCCGGCAAAGCTCGTCGGCCATTAAATCCAAGCCCCTCCGTCGGACGCATCCGCACAGCACACGCGAGTTTTCCCGGCACTCTAGCATCGCGCCTTGCTTAATGCAAATGTACAAGTGTGCTCGGCCGGGGGGGAATGAACTCTTGCACGTAGCGCGAAACGAGGATACAAATGAGACTCTGGAAATCCTCTGGCGGTTCTTGCGCGTTATATTGTTTTTGCCCGCGCCTCCGTTGTCCTCCGCGTCTCGGCGCGTTAAAATAAAGAGTTGCCGACGAGAGAGAAAGTGCCGACGCGGCAAAATTTTCCTTCGCTCCCCCGATTTTCCGAGAGCTTTTTCAAAGCGAGCTTTTGTCGAGCGAAACGGGCGCGCGCGCGAGCGACAAAAGAGCAACGATTGCACTCGCGAGCGGGAGATTTATTGCTCGAGTTGCGGAAGTAATAGCGGGGATCGTTCAGTTTCAATTGAATTTTCAAAACCCGCTCCGAGCAAAATTCCCCACGCGGGATTGTTGGATTAACGGGGAAATTCGCGTAATAGCACATGTATACGCGGCCGCGGCGGCGGACCCAGCGCTTTATTCTCGCTTTTACACGCGCAAGCTCGCGTTAAACTTATCCGCGAGATTCAAATTGCGCGGCACGTATCGCCGGAGTGACGCAATTTCCCAGGCTCTCGGCCTTAAACTATACTCGAGGACGGTAACAAGTCATCGCGCGCTAGAAAGCCGCGTGTGCACTTACTTCTCTCCCCCTCGCCTGTCTCGCTTATGCGCCGGCGTAGAGAAAAGCTCGGGGCGAGCTTTATTTTTTAAGTGCCCCGGGGGCAGCAGCGCAAGCTCGCTGGGAGGATAAAGGCCGAAAAAAAGGAGGCGCGCGCAGAGGCCGTGACGCGGCTGTGCAGCTAGTGGAACGACTCGGCGCGCAGTCGGACGTGGCTCCGACGTTAATTTGCAGGCGCCGTCTCTCTGTCTTTCTGCCCCCCGCCTCTCTACCTCTTTTGAGCTTGCAAATGGCTCGAGGAGATATTCGATGCACGTAGAGAGCGCGAGAATAAAATTTGTCACCGCGAAAAAGTAGCGCGCCGTCGCTGAATTAAAGCCGCCACGCGCTCGCTCTTCGCGTGAGAGGCAAATTGAACGGCTGCGGGGTGGCTCGATGCTTTTGTTGTGACTGCACTTCGCCGCAGTGTCGGAATACATAACCAGAGAGCAAGGGAGAAAGACAGAGAGAAAGAGAGAGGAAGAGGCAAAAAGGAGGATCGCAGGCGTCACGAGGAGCGGCGAGTAAAAAATTCGGATTAGCCGCGCCGTCCGAAGCTTTTGTCCGGTGCTTTTTCTCTCTCCCCTGCGCCGGGGCGAGCTTTTTTACGACGCAGAGCGAGCCGTTACAGACGCGCTCCGGCATCGCGTATTATAGATTTTTTTCAGCGCGCTTCGGCCCAGCGAGATGTTAAATGGTAAATTGAATTGCTTTTTTTTTGGCTGTTGGCTTCGGGTTTGTTTTTGTTGAAAATTCAGCGGCACTCTCGTTTCATGAGGAGCGCATTTTATTTCGCGAAATGAAAAAATTGCAGGCTGGGAGAGCGAGCGTTGAAGGCTTGACAAATGAAATGTGTCAATCAAATGTGGATAGACCGTTGAAATAGTAGCTGCTCGACATTATGTATAACTTGGTTAGTTTGTATTTTTTACGCTTTGTTGATGCGTGAATTATGTTTAGTGAATAAAAATACGAGATTTTTTAAAAGCGCAAGTTTTAGACTCCCGCTGACTAAAGTGCTTTCTGGAAAATGATGAAAAATTAAATTTGCGGTCTTTGCAAATGAGCTCTACTTTTAAAAAGCGGCCCTCTCAAAAAATACGTGTAAAATTTTAAAATGGAAATGTAACGCTTAAAAAATCAAGCACCTACTCTCCATTAAAGTAAACTAAAACATCAAATAAATTAGCTATAACCCAACGCGAAAATTGAAAATACAGCATCGCCTTTAAACTATCCAACAAAGATTCAATCACGAAACCTTTTCACTTTCCTACTTCCGCGCTGCAGCTACACACGTCCTCGCGAAGATAAAAATCGCTCTGATTGGACGAAATAGGGATAATCGAGACAGGCCGAGAGCGAAAAAGCAAGCGAAAATACGATTTAACGACTCAATGACAGAAGCGTTCCCGGCACTTGGCCGTACAGCGGGAGGACGAGGAGAGTCGCACGGGGGAGGAAGAGAGCGGAGAAGCCGCGGGGAAAAGGGTGAGGGGAAAATGCTCTCGATGCAGCAGATTGCACTTAAACTGGGATAAGCGCCCCTTGACCTCCCCCCGCTTCTCGCAGTCTATGATCACTTGCGGGAGTCGAAGTGCCGCTTAACGTTTACCGTTTTCCTTCGCCAAACGCTCCTTGCCTCGCTGCTGCGAGCCCCTTACCCAAACTATTATCAGGAAGCTCTCTCCTTTCTGGCTTTCTCTCTTTAGCGAGCTTGCAAGCTCCTCGGGCTGGTTCGGCTCGCGAACCTCGCCCTGGGACGAGCCGAGGGCGCGCAAGCTCCTGCAATTGTTTGTTGCAGAACCAGGCCGTTCCCTTCTTTAATTAAACTGCCGGCTCTCGCGCGGTGACAATTGAATTTTATCGATTGCTTCGTTAGCCCTCTCAAATTGCCACGCTCTGCTCTCGGGACTTCGTTTTATTTTAATTTTCTCGAGCTTAGACGTTGTTATAATTGTCTTTGGGTTTGTGTGGATTAGCGATTTTTTGTTGCTTTTGTTAGTGTGATTTTTGAATTAGGTAAATTATTTGTTTGAGCTTGAGTTAGATTTAAGAAGCGATTAGTAATTTAAAGGCTTTTAATTGCTTGATTGAATTCTGAAATTTTTAAAAAGCTTTCAACTCTGAGATTCATGAGAGATTTTAGTAGGGTCAATTTAGATTTCCTTCTTCTCATTTATTTAGTATTTTTTTTTCTACTCATTAAAGTCTTTCAAACTTAATATTTAAATCAAATTGCAATCAAGCGATAAAAGATTTTTCAGAAAAATGATCATCCAGCGATAAAATATTCTCCTCGCTAAAAACTTTCTTAAAACTTAAAATCAGACGTCAACTCTATCGATTTTCAACTTAAAAGCTTCTCGAAATTCAAAACCCTCCCTTCCTTACTACTTAATTAAACCTTTTCATCTATCATTTAACAAATTTACGCTTAATGAACGTATCCGCGAATGAATTTCCAGAGCGGCAGCTTTGATCTCTCGAATCGAGCTCCGCCCGCGCAAAAAGAGCCGCGCGCCCCAGCTGCCGGGCGTCGACGTGAATACGAGAATTTAAACGCGTAAAAAAACAAAAAAAAAAAAAAAAAAAAAGAGGGGGGACCAGCGGAAGCCGTAACACGCGTCGATCAAGGCGAGCGGGCGCCAACCAAGTCAGCACTCGAGCGCGCGGAACTGGCACAAGCCTTTTACGAGTGCCGCTTGACCCTTTCCCTCCCCATGCTTTCGCAACTCTCTCGCTCTCGCTTTCTCGTTCTACACACACCACCGGCTACACGAGTACTTTAATCGCGCTTTAGACTACCTTTTCTCTCTCTCTCTCTCTCGCTCCTCGTTTTCCGAATCCCATCTCTCTCTCTTGCTCGTTTCGCTCGACATTTTTAAACTCTTGGCGCGATACGCGGGCGCACGCCTACTAGCTTATCGTGCCTCGCCTCTTTTTGCTTCGTCTTTTTTTTCTCGTCGAGGACCCTCCCACGTTACGACACTTTACATTATCTGGGCAAATTATTTTAGAATGGCTTAATGCACGGAATTACTTGGGATGAATTAAATTATTCCGTGGCTTTTAAATTTTTTTTTGAAATTTATTTTATTATTATGTCAAGGCGTAATCGAGTCTGACCTACTTTTTGAGTTTTTAAGTGCTCCCCTGGGAACGGTCGGAAAGACGCTTTTTTTTGCTACAGCCAACTGAGAAATTCTTTCGAGGGGGAGGCTTCGAAAAATTTAGTTACTTATCTCGATTAACTAAGAGCTTCCGCTAATTCGGCTTTAGTAATTAAAGACTTTCGACTTGATTAATTATGCATCGAGTGATTAATCGTGTCATTGGAGACCAAATCGTAAATTAATTAGGTCACGCCGTAGCGAGCCTTCTCCTTTACACCTAAATATAGTAATATCAGCCCGCGGCGACGATTAACTGATAATCTCGCGCCTATAAAACGTTAATGGCCGTCTCCCTCGAGTCGCGCGAAAATTAGCGAAAGAACAAAGCGCCAATGAAAAGCGGCCACGATAAACAGCGATCCACTTTTCATTTCACCAGAAAAAAAGCGCGATTTCAGCAATAAAAAGTTCACCAGCTTCTTAACTTTGTAATTCAAAGAATACGGTCATCATAAAAGCAGCCGCGGGCAAACTTCTCCCCGAGCTCTCTCGGGCAAGAAAGAAGAGCCGCCGGGAAAAATTGCGTAACGAGCCTCATGATTATGCCGTAAAAACAGTGATTAATCTTTCCGCACCTACATCTCCCTGACAAAATAATTCCCCAGAGCCGCGCGCCCCTCCGCTACTTGTTGAGCTATAGAGTAAGCAAGCTCGGCTTCGGATTTTAAGGCGAGAGGCGCGCGCGCAGAAAAGAAAGAGAGGATGATCGAGCTCGAGGCTGGACGTTAATTAACCGGCCGGGTATAATTAAGAGAAAATTTAGAAGCGCGCCAGAGGCGAGACGACTCCGGTGCTTTGTTAAGCAAACAGAGAGAGAGAGAGAAAAAAGAGAGCGGAGAGATACAAGTCAGAATGGAAAGAAGCCGCAGTGCGGGGCCGCCTCGGAGCGCAAAGAGCCAGTGGCTCCGAGGAAAGAGCAGTAGCAGTTACGGACTGGAGAGAGGCCGGCCTTGCCCCGCGTGTCCGCTGGAAGACAGGGACGAGAGAGAGAAAAAAGAGAGAAAAAAAAATAAACGTACATCGAGAGGAGCGCGCGAGAGCTAGCCCGTTTACCTTCGCCTTCCTCTCTTTGGAAAAGCTCCGGGAGCAAAAGCACGAGCGGTGGGCGGGGATTTGCTAGCAATTTTCGTAGGGCCTGCAGGTAAGCCGCTATCGAGGCGGAAAAGAAAGAGAGAGAGAGATGGAGTTGAAGTTCGTCGGGGGGGTCGAGGCTGAGAGAAACGTGATAGTCGGGGAGCTTCCGGAAGTTAGTGTGTTCTTTTGAGCGCGAGCCGTTCCCTCTCTTGGAGTTTGCTTTTCTTCTTTTCCGCGGCTAAAGCTCGGCCGTTTTTGATTATTGTTCCTGCCTTTGCTGGTATTTGTTTGGCATTTTAAGCAGGTCCTTTTTCGCTCGGACGATGCCGCGCTTCATCGAGTGAGCTATTGTAGTCCGATTATGGTACGCTTTTCGTTTGTGATTTTTAGAGTGTTGTTTGACGAAGGAGTTTGGGGAGACTTTTTAAGGTGGTACAGTCGGAATTGTGATTGTCAATAAATATGTGTACACAGTAATAGTATCTGAAATGTGTCAATAAATAAAATGATAACTTTGTGTCGCAAAGCACCGTTAATAAACTAAATGTTAAATGTTTATTTTGTATATAGGTTTGTGGCACTTTGATCATTCATATTTGCCTTTCGTTTTATTAAAATAAACTTTGGTAGAATCGTATTTACTAAATCAGCTTATTGCGTCGGTTCTTCTAATAAAAAATGATCGGATTACGAAATTTAATATTTTTCATAGCAAAAGCTGTATCCTTTTTTTCGATATACATTTAAAAGCATTGCGCTAAACTATATTCAGAACTTTATCAATAGAGCTACCAGTACGCCCAGTCTGATCAATTATGGACCTACTCTACTGACAATCACCAAAACCTCTTTTTTCCAATTTTTTTTCATCAATCACTTTCAAAAACAATGCCCGAATCTCCATCCCATCAACCACCCAAGCCTCCCATCAACTATTCCCAAAAAAACCAAATACGAACCAGCCTAATCTCTTAAAGGGACATCAGCGATTCACGCGCAATCAATCCATTGACTCGGGCCGCTCGCGCATCAGCCTCGGGGGCAAATTGAGGGTGCAATAACCAGAACAAACGAGCTCTCCATCCCGCCCCGGCGTAACGAAATTTTGCCGGGGCCGCGAAATTCCGCGCGCTCGTTTCGACAGCTACTCTCGCCGCGATGCATCAGCACAGACAGCCGCACTTATGCGCCCCTCATTATCCGGCGTCCTTTGCGTTTCCGCGCCGGCGGCCGAATGGCCGGCGCCGCTGTGCCCTTTGAAATCGTCCGGCTGCATTAGTGATGCTGCACGGAAATTCAAATAGGCCGGCTAGCCGCGTATAGATCGACGCATGCATGATGCATGCATATATAGCTATGTGTGTCGCTGGGATGCTACTGCGAGGCTGGATAAGCCAGCCTCGACGACGGGATCACCTCTGGGGATTGGCTGGCCTCCGCTGACCTACAACTATATATGGAGGCTCTCTCGCCTAGGCCAACACTTGGTCTCGGAGGAGTTTAGCTGGAGACGCGGCTTTGGGAATGGGGGTTGGAAGAGTTTTGTGTAGTTGGGTGCGTTTTGTCCGGGTGATTGAGTCGTTGGTCATTCATTAGGGATGTGTTTGAAGGGCTGGTTTGAGTCAAACTCAATTTGCGGGTTTGGCGGGGGGCGAGGTCAGGGGGGAGTTAATTAGGAAAATTATATGGGTAAGATCGATTGATATTGCGCGGTTTGCGCGAGTTCATCAGAATGCGTATTAAGCCTGGAGGTTATTAAAAGTGACGTGTAATCTTGGAGGGATAAATGAGTAGGTTGAAGCTGTCAGGGCCAGTCTTCGATGAAAGGGATTCATCAAATTTTTCGACGTTGATAACATTTATTTGCTAAACAAAATAATTGTGTTCTTTTAATAAATAAATTCATTAAAAATTATAGGAAAAATTATCGAGTTATTGGTGGAAATAAAAATTTCGTCAAAATAATAAATGTGATAAAAAAATAATGGAACCGAAAATTCCTTTATTTCCGCAAAATTGTTTTTAGTTCGTTTTTAAGCACTCCATCAATTTTTCTCTCGGTGAATTCATTTATCGCATTTATCGTCGAGTGATTTCGACAGTTCTGGCTAGATGGACACTTCAAATATCATGAAAAAATTAAATCTGTAGAAATACTTTTTTTTTAATTTTTTCTTTTACGTTATTATTTCCTATTAAAAAGCAATCACAACTGTATGATAAACAGTTTTCAGCATAAATTGAAATTATTTAAAAACACGTTTAAAAAAAAATTAAATTACTCCATTGTGTAATGTAAAATAGGAGAGTGAGAGAACGAACGAACGAGAGGAAATACACACTTGACTCTCCTGACGCGATTACTGGTTTGGTAAAACACGCCTACGACGGGCTGTAACGGTCGATTAGGGATTTGTAGGATCGAAGCCGCTCTTGCTTCATTCAGACTGTGCTAACTTACTACACAGCCTGTGGAGAATAAATTTTTTTTAAAATTTTATTTTGGATTTATTAATTTTTATTTAAGAAAGAGATTTATCAAACTAGAAATAATGCTGTTTTGAGAATTGGGAAAAGTTAGTTAATTATTCTATTCTACTAAATTTTAAATAAAATTTTTCACAAATTTAAATAAATTTTGATACTATTAAGCATACTTTTTTTTAAAGTCAATGGCTCATACATTACCTTACATTTAAAACAGCATTTCTAAACCACAAAACAGCGTGGGCATCTGATCGATTTGACCGACTAAAATTGGGACGAGCTCGTTACTGGTAAAAACAACAACGCGGCGACAGAAATGAAAGAGAACGAAGAAAAAAAACCAACAAACCGAGCGGGAAATCGAGCAATTGAAAAAAAGTGGAACTCACCAATTTCATTCATTAAATGAAGAGAGAAAACTATAGAAAAGCGAAATCGTGCCTCCGGAAAGCGTTTTGTGTTCGATTGGGCGTGCTTTTAAGCTTTCGTTTGTTCCATTTGCCGATTTTCAAACTCAAACAAAACCGGTGGTCCGCTCATTCTCTCTCCCTCACTTGCTTTCGCTCTCTTTTTTCTCCTGCCCTGCTCTTTCTTTTACCTTCTCCAATAGGTCAGGCAAGTAAAGCTATTGCTGCTCGGAAAACGACTTTCTCGTTATTTTCCCTGGGTAAAAAATTAAGGCGCTCGGCTTCATCGTTTAATGATACTAATCTATAAAAGCTCTTTCAAAATCATTCCGGTAAAAGGCTTCGATTCAAAATTCAATAACAGTCATTTACTTAATACCACAAATCGAATAAAATAAGCTTTCTACATTTCACTCGTATAATCGTACGACAAATTAGTTTCTCTCAGTAAAACATAAACCACCGAGCTCACCCAGCGCCAGAATCAATGAGCCCAAACCACCATCACCGCCGCATTAAACATAAAACAAACTAATTACGTCAAAGCCCAGCAAAGTCCAGCCAAGCCTAGACATTCTCGCGGCTTTAAAGATGCAGAAGTACAAAATTAGATTGACACAGCTGGCCTTCTCGCAAACAGAGCCCAGAATCCCCGGGCCACGGGGCAAATAAGTATACCAAAGCTCGCACACGTGGCGTCGATGAGGCAGTGGACGCATCATGTCCTACAATGGCCCAGCAGAACCCAGCCGACTTAAACGTCAATACAACGACGCGCCGACAATGCTCGGCGGATTACGAGGACCTCGGCGCGCCACCCCCGCATTGTTATTGTTCGCGAGCTTGCGGGCCGAAAATCCGGCGCGCGCGGCTTGAATTATGGAAATACAAGCTCTTTCCGAACAATGGGGACACGGCGAAGGTGGACCACTGACCCAGAGGCTCGTTTCGCTCGGACAGTCCAAGCTGGATAAATATTGGACGAGAGCTGGGGGAGGAAGCGGCTGAGTGGAGGCTTGTAATTGATCGTCGGAAGGCGCGCCGCTGACGCTGTACATAATTGTTATTGTGGCGCGGCTGCGGCCAGCTGAGATGTATATATATGTGTGTGCGAGAGAGGCGGCTGGGAGGGGGAGACTTCATCAAGCGAATTGTTCGTGCTCGCTTCGGAGAAGTACTTACGGAAGTTGGCGATGGACTTATTTGTTATTCTGACGTGGCAATTGCAGCGCCACTCGGCTCCCGTCGCTGGCAGAGTGTTTACTTTTATTAGAAATCCTATTTGGGAGCAATTAGAATGAAAAGCGTTGGGGTGCTCGAGAGTTGATTAAGTGAATGAAGTATTTAATGCCTGGGAAGGTTTTCTAAGTGTAATGCCGACTGGAAGATTTAGTTTAAAAGGAATCGATCTTTCTTTATGAGATGTTGGTGCAGCTTTGGGAATTTTCCTTTTACGTGCACTTTGTGAATTTTTTCCAAAGTTATTCAGAAAATTTAACGAATTAATTCTCCTTCCGCGCGGCGAAGAATTTAAAAATTTCCACCCACTTATAAATCAAAGTTATTACAGTAAGGCCCGCTTAATCTTCGCCGACAGTGCGCTCGAAATTTCTCTTTTTCTCATGTAAATTTGCAATTTCCCATCATCCCCCAGACATAACTTTACGAAAGTCGCGCGCAAGAGCTCGAAAATCTCGAAACGACTCGCAGAAGAAGTTGGCGCGCTTGCGCGTAATAATCCGGCTCCTTTTAAACAAATTTCCCGAACGACGTTTCTCCAGTCCCCCGCGCGCACTCAGAAGCGCCGGGCTCGTAAAAAAGTAGATTTCAAGATTCATAAAGTTCCCGAGTAGAAGAAGTCGCGCTTCTTTGCGCGCGGCCAGTCGAGACGGCGACGCTGACAGCGTCAAAGACGTCGGGGGGATGGCTCGAAATGTTATCAATCTATTAGCGTGTCCTCGCGCAGTAATATAGCAGTTTTTCAGTGACACTGTGAGAGGCTCGTAAAGTCGGCGAGACATCGCGGGAGGTGAGGGTGGGGGGAGGTGAAGGCGCTGTCACGTATAAAAATCAGCACTCGATGCTCTTTTGCGCGGGTTACACTTGCAGGGATGGCGCGATAAAAGTGACTTCAATACGATCATCGCTCGTAAAGGCCCGAAAATTACTCTGCTTTTATGGCCTCATTCTTCATCGTTATATTAAAATTTTGCGCCGGGCGTTTTTCTCGCGCCGGCGCTGTTGTGTGTTCGACTGAGGTTTTGACGCGTGAGGAATTTGTTGTTAAAGATATTATTATATAAAAATAAATAAAGTTTGAGGGCGTAATGAACTGGAGCTTTCGGTGCTACTTTAAATTTGAAAGGCCTTCATCAGCACCAGAGAAGAAAGTATTGACTGAAACAGAGTAAAAAAAATTATTTATATATTTTTTTTAATTAAACTTTTCCAATTACCTTTTACGCGATGAAAGCAAAAACTTTCCTTTTTCCAGGCTAGCTCGGATAAAATAGAAGTCGCTGGCATTAATAACAGATGAACGCTAACTATGTTGATATGGCATTGTAATGTTTCTCATCCAAGGAGATATTGATTTAGTTTGAGTTTATGTCAAGCATGACTTTTTGTAGAATTTCCCTTCTGGTTTATAACAGCACAAAAAAGATGCGATTTTTTGAAAAAAAAACATAAAAGAGAACGCTGGTTGACGGGTCTTTATTATTGGAAAATAACTGCTTGGAATAAGAAATGTTTCAATAGTACATCGAAAACTTCCTGGAACTGGTCAAATATAACAACATAGATACATTTATAAGGTACAATTTCCACATTGAAATAGAATTCTCTGAAAGTAAATACATTTTTATTTTGATACTATTTATTCAGTAAATGTTTAATTCAAGTAATATTTATTAACTTCAAAAAGAAAACTTATTTCAAAATATACGTTTGAACGAGTTCACTTCTCTTTATTACTAATATTGCAAGTACTATCCAAATAATTCACACACAAACGCATCAACATTATCGACCATAACAAAATTTTCACGGCCCAATTAACTAAATTATCCGGCACCGTGTCCTCCAACTATTTTCGCGCGATTCACAAAGTTTTTTTCTCGCAAAAGCCTGAAAAGCTCGTAAACGAATACAAGAGGTCAAGAACAAAACGCGCCGGTAGTTAAAAGCTCTTTACTACTTCGATCGATTTAAAGAACTAACGAACGGGCGCGCTCATCCAGCGAGCGAGTCGCCCGTCAAATCATCCGAATGGACGGACAGTAATGAAAAGCGGGACGACGATTGTGCCGAGGCTCTCGTTTCCATGCACATATACCTGCACATAGCCACGCGAGCACTTGCCCTGAAGCATCTCGCGCAAGCTCGTCATTAGGCGAGATAACTGAAGAGCGAAGCTCCGCGGAAAAAAACGTCCGGTCGCATCTGTTTGCCCAGTCCGCGCTGAACTCTACTTTTGCCTTTATTGTTATTCGCGTGTCTCGCTGTATGCCCTGATTTTTCATACCCCTTTTACCGCGGCTCGTTTGGAGAAAACAAGCCGCGGGAGTAAAGGAGCTTTACGGTTCAGCCGCGCGGTAAAGAGCTTTCTTCTTCTTTGTGTCGTTGGCTTATTTGCGGCCCTCTCGCGAAGAGCTTGTTTCGCGATTCGCCGATTAAGAGGGGTGAGCTGACAGCGAGGGGTGTGGAGGGCTTGACGAGAGAAAATTATGCTGGACTTTTACGCCTGGATTTATGAATGGCGAAATTATCCTTAGAGAGTCCCTTTGGGTTCGTTTATTCGTGGGAATTAGTGTGTTTTGTTCTGTGTTGGGGAGAGCTTTGTAAATATTTTTCTTTTGCGCGTGTTATTATGACGGCGTGGAGATTTTTATAAATATACTGCGGAGGTAATACTGTTTGTTCTGGATTGAAATAGCTAATGGACTATTCAATCAAATTTTCATCGGTTTATTAATTTACAAATGAGTTTATTGGTTTATACGTACAATCAAATACAAGATATGTAATAAATCATTATTATTTTTATTTATACATCTAATTAAGTTTGATATGTATAGTGTTTTTAATTCATTATTCGTGAATATTGTTATTTGCATCAATTCACAATTGAATATTGAAAGTGCATGTAATTCCATTAACAATGGAAACAAGTGTTACCAGTTAACTCCAACAAATAACTTCCTTGAATTAATGATTTAACAATTAGTAAGTTTTACTCTCATAAAATATTAATTATCATTGTTTTTAATTCAACAACATTTCGAATAAATCGCATTGCAATGAAATTCTTCTTGAAAAACAAATTGAATAAGTTTTTATTTAGCTTTATGAAAAAAAGAGTAAATACACGATGAACACATTCCTCGAGTAAACTAATTTGAAACTGTTCTAACTTGTACGCACATTTCGCATACCTAATTACCTCGAATAAATTAGTTAATCTAAACATATGAGCTAAACTAATAAAGCTCATAAGAAGGACCAAATCCCCACATCTCTGCCAAATGATTATCCGAAAATAAAATAAAATATTTTTGCGCTCTGCTCGACGTAACTTGCTGAAATATGGGCAATTCGACCTCAGAACTTCCTCTCTTTCTCTCCTCTCCTCAAACTTCCCGGGCCCTTCAGACTTGCGAGCCGAGACTCGCAGGGCTTCTCGAACAACTAAATTCTAGAATCAGCTTATTTTTATTCGAATGGACTCCATAAATTCCCCAGCCTCCTAATCTTTATTGGCAGCGGGCCGGGAGCTTCACTTTGCGTCGGTTCACATTACAGCTCCTTCTGAATAAATGGCACGAGGAGCAGCGGCACATCAGCCCTCTGCCTTAGCCCTACCCCTCCCACACACGCGCGCGAGTAGACAAAAAAAGATTCACCCTCACCATAGAATCCATGCGCGCCCAGACGGTATGTGGAGCGCGTTCGCATAACAGATATTTTTCTTTGATGTATGTGCGGGGAGATGGATTTTGTTTGTCTCCTGTCTGTTTATGCAAACAAATATGCAAAGTGCATGCGCGAGTGGAGATATTTAGCTGGCTGACTTTCCAGTAAGCTGTTATTTCAATCTTTGTAGAGGGCTTTCCGCTGAATTGGTTTCAGTTGGGCAAGTTGTGACTTTTATAATTAAATATTTTTTTAAAAACACCAATGCGATGCAGAAACGTTTTAAAATCGTCATTTTACTAACGCGAAAGCTCTGTTTCCCACAATCGTACAATTGCAATGTCAATATTTCCATTATTACAGCGACTTTCAACTTTACAACTGCGCTTAAAGAAATCAGCGGTCCTACTTGTACCTTACTTCTCTGCCGCAAGCTCGCGGAAAAACGAAGCTCTTTTGCCGCGAGCTTGCGCTCGTGCAGCTACTTCCGCGACTAAATGCACCCACTACTACCGGCTTTGTTTACGCGCGTGTATGCGCATTCGCATTTGTTCGGTCGCGGCTTCGCGTGTATACCTGCGGCAAGAGCAGCGCGCGAGGAATCTCATTTCCTCTTGAAGTCAAAGAGGGAAAAAGAGAGAGAGTTGAACGCACGTTTGCGCGTTTTTACTCTCGCATTATGGCCTTTTCTCCTCAGCCCTTCTTTCTCTTTTACATACTATTGTTTCAGACACGCGTCGAATACTAATCTGTGTCTGCATCATTCGTTTTTCGAATTGCTATGTCTTTTGAGAGCTTTTGACAATCTGCGTG
>JAPYZA010011465.1:1876-14659 GCA_030522685.1 Eupelmus azureus | reverse complement strand
TGAGAAGAGCAAAGAAACTTTATATTTCAGAAAACGAAATATTTAATTATTTAATCGTAGTCATGTTAAATGCAAAAATTTATAATTATAATTTATTAAGTATAGAAAAATGACAAAATATAGGAAAAAGCAGCATCTGTATAATTCTTAAGTAGTAACAGATGGAAATAGTAAGACAGCTGTTAAAACTATCTGTTTTTAGAATGAAAAACATATTTATTTCAATTAAATAAATAAGACGAATTTCAAATTTATCCAATTATGTACGTATTCTAATAGAGTAAGTAAAAACATTCAAATTTATTCGACGAAATCCACCTTTAGACCGTACTACCACTCTTTAATAAATATTCATTCACAAGCTTAACTAAAAAAGTTAACCGGTCATTCCCAACACTTCTCTACACACAAACAAGAACCTTCCAAACAAAACCAACCCCGCGTCGCGAGAAAAATGCGCTCTTGATCCTCTCGCGCCGAAGGCAGAAAAATTGAAAAGACGAATGCGCGCTATAAAAATCCCCTTTCTCATACACCCCGGAAATTGGAGTGCGCCGATTACATGCATATATACGGAAACGATCCGCCAAGGACTTTCCGTAAGCTCTTCACTTTTATGAAGAACGCAAAAGATTGGCATAATTTATAGGACAAGTTTCAGGGCCAGCGCGCGTTAGGTAGGGTAGATAACGCGGGGGAAGCAGTCACTGCATTGTCTATGGTTATCGCGCAGGTTTAAAAGTTGCTCGCTAGGTGAGAGAGGTCGTTTTGTAAATTAACATTCGAGCCGCGCGGCGCGCAAAGTTTTTCGAAAGCGCCCGCGACAAGCTGATAGCGTCCCCCCGCGTGGTTTATTTACTAAACGCGGCATGAAAGGGTGAAGTTTGAGGTTATCTGGGACGAGCTTCGCTAATATTATTCAGACTGGGGCTCGCGGTGTCAAGATAGCGGGGAAGTTGTGATTTTTTTGAGGGTTTGAAATTTTGATGTTTCAAGGATTTTGTCATTTTTTTTATTTTAGAAGTTTGAAATTATACATTTAAATAATGTTCGTAAAAATTGTGTATGTATTATTCTGCTTCGTACAGTTGATATTTAAATAAGTGCCGTAAAAGAACGGAAGAAAAAGTAAATAAATTTCTTTATATACGCATGAAAGAATTGGATTCATTATTTACGATTATCGATAACTCGAATGAAACCCTTCGGTATTAATTTATATTTTAATTGTTTATCGTAAACTTCGAACAAAAGAATATTTTTACTCGGATACTTCGAACGATGTGTACATTTTTCAGAAGAAAAGAATGTAGCGAAGGTCGCCAGTATTTCATTTAATTTTCATCTCGCAAATAACGATCTATCATAATCAAAGCAAGTATCGAGGAAACGCGAATCAATATAGACAACTTACAGAAATGAATAGAAAATACACCCGTGCAATATTGAAAAGTAATTCGACCATGTAAATAGAGAATAATGAAAAATACGGCCTTGCCATCGAACATTTTACGGTATGCACGTCAAAGAACTTCATAAAATATTTCATAATGACTTACGTTCCTTCATTTGGATTTTATTAGTTTATTACTGTAACCTATATCATCAGAATTAATTTGTCAATAAAAATGTTATACAAATATTTATACTAATAAATATACTAATAAAAGTTATACAAATATTTATACTAATAAATATACTAATAAAAAATTACTAGTAAATAATAGTTATACTAATAAAAACCACCAACAGCTCCATCGTCCCAACGAACAACCCTTTTGACTTTTGCCATCTATTTTCACCTTTATTGGGTGCAAAATAGAGCAGTCAAGCGTCACGAAATCGAGATGAAAGCGTCATGCGAGCAGGGAGCTTATGCGCGCACGTAGCCTAGATCGAGGTAGCAGTGATGAGTCCTCGAAGCGTTTCACTAGTTCGCCGTGTATTTCGTTTGATTGCGATCAGAGCGCAGCGAGCTTTCACGCATCCGTTGGGCAATCGTCGAGCTTCGACGTTTCTCGAGAGATGCTTGTGACTTCGGTGGGGCTGTTATCGTGAAATTTCGAAATAAAAGATAGATTTGATCGTCCGTCAAAATTTTGAACAACGGAAAATCTGACAATTTTTATATAATGGCTAGAAGTAACTTCATATTCTCGAGATTTTTAAGAGAGATTGGTAGCGTGGTAGAGGAAATTAATTTTGTGAAATATTAAGTTTGAGTCTTCTTGGTTCCGTTATTCGTTTTCCCATTACTCATTCCGTTTTCTCTTTTAGAGCTTTTTCTATCAGTCTTATGCAGCTTTTTCTGTGAGCGTAATTTTCCGCTTTCGTAATTTCCCATCGATGTACGGTTTTTGCACCGTTATAATTTCTTTTACTCTTGACGTTTTCCCTTCTGTTATTCGGCGGATTTTCATTTCTTCTGTGTTCGTAGACATAATAATAGACGAGGCATATTAAGTTGTACTATATGGAATAAATTTTTGTACTAAATGCAAAAATATAAAGAATTTGCAAGACAGTTGAGAAATAAACGCAACTATAGTTATAATTTTAGCTGATAATAATATTCGACATTTCTGCTTTTGAGTAGAACGAGAAATCCACGTGGTCGTGCATTAAATGAACAGAACTTCTGTTATATTTTTTATTATTCATACTTTAAAGAGATTAGACAATTCTAAACCATCTTATTAAAATTTTTTAAAACCATCTTTAAAAAACAAAATCTCTCCACTTTATGTACCTCAACCACCCAGTTGAATTTGACGTTTACGTTCCCTTATCCATAAAATTACAACACTTATTGCCACATAAAAAATTTTATGCTAACCCTTCCTTTTCATTCCCCTCCCAAAGTATAGCTCTTATCCATCTTATCAAGCAAGAAGCACAATCTCGCTTCAACAACTGAGCAACAATATTACTCCTCAGCGCAAAACCTAATAAGACATACGCTCTCTTTATCTCCGACCCCTGACAACTTCCAAGGAACATTTCGCGGCTTTCGTGACCCTCACAATTATCATACCTCTTCCACTAATCAGACCGAGCCTCGTGCCCTGGAACCCAGCCGCGCCTAATTAGAAGAGAGTTTGTCGCCTCCCTTAATTTCGTCTGGCGCGCGAGCGAGAAAAGATTTTCATTATTATTCCGCGGCATTTGTATTCGGCAATTTTGCCGCAAGGAAGGAATGGCAAAACAGGATTAAGAGGACGATTTGTCTGTCTTGGTGGAGGATAGAGCGAGCGTTCGCCGGGCGATAAACTGCCCAAGCGCGCTGAGATCTGAATGAAATTGCACTTCTTTAGAGTGGCGCTTTTTTGTCTGGGGGGTGACTCTAATTTTCTGGGCTTACCGAGCTCATTCGGGCTCGTTCAAGAGTTTATTAAAGGTCGTTATTTATTTATTTTGCTTTCTTATTTAATATAATTTTTCAATGAGATATTTTTTTTTATAAAAACTTGGTTGTCTTAAATTCGCATAAAATTGGCAAAAGTAGGGGTTTTCAAACAAATTGAGCTGTTGGATTCAAGCTGACGCATTACAACGAAAAATCCATGCGATTAAAGTGAATTCCAACCAATAACTCTTTCATTAAAGCTCGACTTTAACAGATTGAGACTTCACCCCTCGAAAGTTTCATTCCCATCGCCCTGCCTATCTCTGTGCCCTTGTAATACGAGATTCAAATTAATCCACTCGAAGCTTCTAGGGTATCCATAGAGCCGAGATGCTCTCGAGGAGCGCGTGCCGAGCCCTCTCTTAGCACGAGTATGTATAACAATTCGAAGAGCGATTTTGGGATCGCGCGAGCGAGCTCAAGTATGGGCCAGTGTTGATATCGGATTCACGAGCACGTTGGGGGATTCTGTAGTAGGGGGTTGTAAACGGCTTGATCTGATCGCCTGCTGTTAAAGATAAGTACTTGGAGGATTCCGCGGTGGGTTTTGGAATTTATTTTAATTGAGATTGCCATCTGCGGCTGGGATTTACGAATGGGAGTTATAATTTTGAGATTGAGGTTTGGTATTGGAGCCGGTGAGTGTTAAGTTTTATGGGATGATAAGGATGTGGAGGTGATTGTTCTGATTGTATTGTAGTCGATGATTTATTGGTGCGGTTAGAATGTAGCTATTAATGGAGATTTACTAAAGATTCAATCCAATGATAATTTGAAGGTTTATTCGTAATAATTTTAATGGTTTTTTAAGCTTTTATTCACAGATTAATTAATAAATAAAATGTATTTAACAAATACCAGCAATTTTATATTTAAAGTAGTTTCTTAACCTAAATTCAAATGGTTTCATAATTTAAATTGAAGCTTTATTATTAAAATTAATATTGTGACTGGATTAACGCTGTTTCTCGAGTTCTAAATTGCACGTCAAAATCAAATATGAGCTTAATAGCGTGGCTTTTCTGAATAATTAATCCTCATTTTGTGAAATCCCAAAGTGATTGCATTTGAATATTTAATCTTGTCGTTTATAAACGTTAGCTTATTAGAATATTAAAATAAACTCAGTTATACATTAATGTTTATGTCTTCTTCATTAGACAATGAAAACAAATATACTCACGTGTATCATTATTTCTGTGGCTTCCCGTAGAAATTAAATTTGTCCACTTTTTGGATTTTAGAGAAATTGAGATTTTAATGTTTAAAAGCGATATCAGAGAAAATGAGTTCTAAAGTAATTTAGCTTAATATTCACTTACATATATAAATACTAATGTAATTACGGTCACAACTTTAAAATATACACTTTCCTCTTACTGAAAATTGGTAATAAAATAAGTTCATTGGACCTATTCACCCCTCCAAAATCGATATAAACTCGGTTTTCAAAAAATCGACGAATCTAGTTTCTACGATAAGACGCAGATTTCGAAGCATTATAATAACAACAATAATTTACAAAAATCCTTCCACATTACCTACAAAACATCCCTCCTCCCACCAACGAACCCCTAACCACAGCAGCTACCCATCACAAACAGCGCGACGCAATTCACAACTCAATCAACACCTTGCGTACATAAAATCGCACTCAAACACAGAGCCAGCAAACACCGCCAAGCCCTAGTCCGCATATTAATACCAAGCAGCGCCGACCCGCCAACTCCTCCATGCTAATAATGGCGTTCCCTTGTAATCCCATACACGCTGCATTAGCCCACTAGCTTCAACAATCGCAGCCCCCAGCCCTATATGCCTACACACGCGCCCCTCGCGCCGTCGATCTCTATATCTGTCCGCGAAAGATCGAGGGTCGGCGGCGCGGCTGTCGTGAATAATAACGCCTTTCCCGGCAGTGCCGCGATATTAGACGAGTTGAAAAACGAGCCGCGCGCGCGCGCGCGAGCTTTTTTCCGGGCTATTTCGCGTATCACGTGCCGCTGCTTTTTGCCGCGAAAAAAGGGGAGATTTAAAATTAAAAAGCGGCGCTACGTGCGCTAGGGTGTACGGGAATTTTTTGGGGTAAGCGAGAGGGGTTGGGTAAACGCGGAGATGAGATGTGCCAAACGAGTGCAATGATGGTATTCTCGAGGCTGCGTTTATATTACTCTTGTGAGATTTTATTTCGGAGAAATGTTATGAATGCCTTGGAATAAAGGATTGCTGAGGCCTGATGATAAAGAACATGCGCTCTTCGTTTTGAGAAAAAAATATGCTCTTTTCGTACTCGAGAAGCTTTCAGCTTAATATCGCTAAAGCTTCTCGTTGGAAATCATAATGATATGAAAGCTGAATACGTTTTTGTAAAGAATTTTTTCTCATTAATGCCGAACGTGCGGGAAATAAAAGAAACGCCGTATATAAATCCTCTTTCTCTTTGGAGCTCATTTTCTCTGCGCGCACACCGCATTCATAAAACTAATGTTATTTCAAAATTCCCACCAGATACCAACTCACGCCCTTTCAATAAACAATTTTCGAATAAGCAGCCCTCATCACTTAAATGCACTTACGCAGCTTTACACTTTATGCTCTCCTCGCTCTTCGCCGACTCACTACAATCTCCTTGAAAAAAAGAAGTCGACACAGCGTCCTTTTTAACATTCCATAAAAATTTTACGACGCCTGCGTCCTTTTCTCCTATGTGCGCGGAAAAGCTCCAGCTCGTTTTCGTCACAGTGCTACCGAGCTGGAAAAATTCGCGCGTCGAAGTAGCAGCAGGCGGCGAGAAATCACTTATAAAAGAGGGAGCTTTAAAAGCTCCGTCGAAATTGTGTTTACCTTTGTTTCCGGCAGCGCTTGCTGATTCGCCGAGGGTGGCCCTTCGATTGTATTGTTTTATTATATTGCTTAGAGAAGGATTTCGTTTTTGGCGCGCAGACTTGAGACCTTCGAGCAGCGACGAATCTCTTATTTATTTAGCTCTTGCAAGCTGGAAAGGAGAAAGTTTGAATTTCAATTTCGTTTTAATATCGAAAGGGACATTATGGTAATTTGCGAATTTATATTCAAAGGCTGACAAAAGTGTTGGTGCTTGGACAGGGGGAACGGGAGGGCTGCTGGTAAAAAAAGTGAATTCCGAGTGCTCTTGTTTTTTCTGGGAGCGGACTGCTGTGCCGGCTCCTTTGCCGGTGTGCTTAGCATGTCATTAGCGCGGAGTACGGACTCTGGGTAATTTCGTTGAGTTAATAGTGCGAGGACGATGTGTGTGCCTGTATGGAAATTTTACGCTGACTGCACTAATGAGGGAACGTACGTTGCGTTAAGAGTCGGTTTTTACAATTTATTATTATTATGGATTATTAAAGAAATGAGAGCGGTGTATGGAAAGTTTATGAGAAATTAAAAATTCGTGAATGATATCAAATTATTTGTTACCAAATTAACGAGTGCTTCGAAATTATAATGGAAATTATTTTTTAATTTAGATTGAAATAAGTCTGGTAATTTCTCGCAAACCTTATATCTTACTTTTGAAAAGAAAGTTCGGCCAGCAATACCCCAACATTTTAAAGTAAAATTCAAACGCGAGCTTTCCCAGCTCGTAAAATTGTCCTCGCGAATGAAAAAAGATTTAAAAAAATTACTCGAATTTTTTGTCATCCAGTAACAGGTGCCTTTTACGATCTCCGCGCTCTCCTTTTTTTTCTGGATGATATTAAAAGAAAACTCCTTGCGCCGGGCAAGCAATAACAACATTCCAGGCGGAACTTACCGCTCGCTTCGAATTTTTGCCGCGACAGAATTCGCCGAAAGAATTCACCACTTCGAGATACGCCGTAGTCGCGGTTTGCCGAGTGCCGTTCATGCCAGACGTCCCTACGGCGTTGTTAATCCCCCTCCTGCTTCCACCTTCCGAAAGAAAAAAAATATAACGGCGAAGAGGAAATCAGATAAGGGAAAAAGGCGAGGGTGGAGGGGGAAAGTTTGGCGCTGGCGAAGATAAAGAGGAAGGATGCGTGCAATACGGAGAGGAAAAAGACTGATAAGGCTTGGGGGGATGCAGGTTATGATGTATTAGGGGAAGTTTTCACGTTTTTTGGAATGTCGAAATAAACGTTGATGAAATGGATTTTTATGGCAGAGATTCATAAAGATTTGTTATATGACTTTGTAATGAATGAAATTTATTAATTACTGAAACAAAATGAAATTCGTGGTACTGAATTTCAGGAAAATCAAAATGTAGCAATAAATTTGTTGAAATTATTTAAATATATTATTGTTCACAATATTTAGATATTTAGTAGTCATTTGGAACGTGCACTTACTCTGCAAACAGCGTCGCTCATAATTCTGTCCATTTGAAGTAGTTAAGACAACTAATTAGATTTTGACTCTGCGTCGCACAGCTCTAATGTAATTCGAGTAATGTTTGTATAATGCGATAAAATACTCATCCACTATGAGGAGCTAATTTGTTTCATTAAAATTAACAAAAATTTTCATTACTTCTGCTTTTTGAATAATTAATAAAATTTCACTAACATTTTTACATGACTTTTTGAAACTATTTACTATGTCTAACAAAAATATTTCGGATATTCTTTCAGCGGCGACCCCCACCAGAGGGAGATAAAAGCCGAGATAACGAGGTAAGTGAAGCATAAAGGAAAAAAAGAACAGATAAAAACGTGAAAAGAGCCACGCGAGTCGTCAAATGAGAAAAGGGAGCCACGTAAAAAGTATATAAGAAAAAGGGGCAACCGTTGAATCGAGTTAAAAAATATCGCATTTTTTTAACGGCAGCGTTAAAAAAAAAAGATAAGTTGGAGCCGCCATCAACTTAGTGTGGCGAGAACATCTTCAAATTTAACGTTTCGATAAAAGATAAACTGTGTACTTAATTGATCCGTCGCTTTACGTTTTTTTATTATTATTAAATTCGGAGTAGTAGCACATAGATATAGGGATAAAAGAAAAGCACGATCGACACGTTTCGGTTACTCGAGTAAATAAGTCAGTTTCTAATGAGTTTAATTCCGACAATTCAGTTCTTCCACGTTCTTCTCTTTTAACGCTTCAATAATGGAGCGTTGAACAAATTTTGACCATCTATTTTCTTTATTTTACACTCGCAGCTGGTCTTACTCTGTAAAATGCTTTTATGTTTTTTTTTTTAAATATGCTTTCGCTTTTTTTAGAACAAAAAAAAAAAAAAAGATTTGTGTCTGCAAAACAAAATTATTGAGCAAAGTTTTAAATGAGTTAAATTATTTTAAAAATAATAAATTAAATTTACTTTATTAAAATTTTAATTTTAATAACTTTATTCTAGAACAATTTTTTAATTTAAAGTAAAATAAAAATAAAAATTTCTTGTAGATTAAAAGGGGTTCATAAAGCAAGCCTTTTAATTATGAAAATATATTGAGGAATGTCTTTTTCTAAAAATAGATTACTTTATTTTTTAAAATTCATTTTTACCTTAGAACCTATAGAAGGAATATTTTTCCATTTTTCCATAATCATAATTAGAAAAGTTACACATCTAGGAAGAATCGTAAATCCCTTTGCTTCAACAAATTGCGTTTTATGTTATTACGTCAGAACTAGCTAAAAATTAAATACGTATAACAATGAACGAAAATTTTTTTCTTATTAAAATGCTAACGAACATTCGGATTGCATAAAACAGCGCTTATTAAAACTCGCTTTTAACGAGTTGAAAGTTATTAAATAAATTTTATATTTTATGGATTTAAAAAAATTGATTTCTAATAGTATAAATTGTATTTTTTGTTTTAATATTTTATTCTTTCTAGATATTCGTAAATTTTGTGTATAAATTTTTTTTTTATTTTGATCTGATTTTATTGCTTTTGATTGATATTCCGATTAAAATATTGATCTGCACTAGCGCTTATAAAGCACTGACAAGCTACTCCTAAATCGTCAAACTAGTCGACGTCTATCAAAGAATCTATCTCTATTTCTAAAATCATTTCAAACCCAAACCTCAATTTAAAAAAACTAACTAAAACCTGCCAAAACTGCTCCAAACACCAACCACTCCATCCCCAAAATACGTCTCTCATCAAACATCATTCCCATCACCAAAAAACTCTCTCTCTTATCCCTCGCATATTTTCGTTCGCGTGATCCCGGCATCGGAACGCGGCGCCCTCATCATCTCCGGGTCGGTCACGCCCGCGTAAATTAATTATTCGCGGCGGCCGGCTAAAATTGCGATACATTAATTAAGCCGCCTATTAAATTCCTCGATCCCTTTCAGCGGCCGGCCATTTTTCACTGCCCGAGAGCCGCGACAGACACGATTATCATTATTGCATACAGCCAGCCGGAGTTTTTCCTTTCACGATGCAGCCGGCGGGCAAGATGAATTATTTGTAGTACAGCGTCGTTAACTACGCCTGTCAAAAAGTTCCTTCTTTCGCGGCGGGACGTGAAATAAGTTGCCGGCGTTACATTGTATAGGGGAACTTTGCGCGGGTCTTTATTATAGGCGAGCTTTAAAAAGGGTGGGTCTTGGTTTTGTCGGGGTACGCGCTATGTGCATTATGAGGATTGACAAAATATTTTATAATCAGGCGGAAAATTGCGGGGATAAATTTTGATTGTGTGTCGCGCTGCGTGCCTTGGTTATGATGGGATTGGGTGGTATATTGCGTGCGGAGGAATTAATTTCCAGGCTGCATTTTTCATTTTCTTTATTGGAATTATTATTCGTTCCTGTCTAATTTATAATAATTAATTGTAACTGAGACAATAATTTTAGTTCAAGAGATTTGTTTGAATAGTGATAAGCAATTTAAAATTTGGCACTGAAAAGAAAACCGAATACATAGATTTCGAAACTTTTATAAGACGTTGAAACAAAATAGATGGTCATTTAGGTTGTAGATAAATGTCCCACTTGGATGGAACTGATAAAGCGCGCGGAACATTTGCCAATCGTAGTATTTCTTTCGCGTGTCTAATAAAATTTTGAAAAGGATCTTGTCATTTTTAAACTAGTAAAAGATATTGCATTTATAATCCTTTGCAAAAAATAATCAATAATAACCATAGTGAATAATTTATTACGCGATTGATCAAATATAAATAATGGGATTTAATTTCTACTTTCTTTCATAAGCTTTTTTCCATTCTCTATAAATTAGTTCGATTTAACGTAAATAAATATAACTGAATGATATTGCATAATATCTTATAATAGATTATGGCTCCCTTTTCTTCTCACTAATTTTCGGTAATAGGTAATACGCCATATGTTATACTCCTATTTCACGCGACCTCTCAATTAAAGGTACTAATCACGTATAGAAATTAAGTCTCATAACGGCATCAGTGATAAATCTGTTACGTTAATAAATTAACGTTTGAGTGTTGTTGTTTTCTGAAAAAAGGTTCATCTGAGTAATAAGTATACGTTATGAATTATATCTTTGATTACACTAATTATTAGGATATTGATACCTTTAATCGAAACTACTTTGTCTAATAATCTCTCAGAAATAAAATGGATAGTTACTTTAACGATATTTACCACAGGATAATTTCGGTAAATAAGCCAGTTTATTTAACATGTCATAAAAAATTGTAAGCACTGGCGTATTACCCATAGTGGCCCATTCATCCAACTTATCCTGCTACAGATATTAACCATGCATTTCAATTTTTTTGCTTCCAGCGAGCGCCAGGACACGGAAACGTCGCCGATGATGACGAACGAGGCCGAGGACAAGTGAGCCCGGGCGTAGCGCGAAGCCCGCCTCCTCCCGTCCAGCGCTGGCCAGCCACGGGGGGACGAGCATCTTCTCACCTTTGATAACGACGACCAGGACGACCTTACGTACGCTGACGAGGACTTAGAGCGGGGAAACGCTGGCCCCAGGAGCAAGCTCGGTGGCCTCGGCGAGCCGATGCGCGGCCCGCTGCTCGCGGTTGCCGCCACGTACTTCTAAATTCAGCGGCTACATTACCAGGGACACGATGACGTGTGCGTGTGTCACGACAAGACGATGATGATTTGTTGATTGTTGACGGGCGCGACGACGGGCCGCGGTTCTCCCACTGATTTAAGGGGGGGCAGCGCGCGAGGGCCGATAGATTTTTAAACGCTGAAATGTGTTTTGTATTTTTAATATAGGCCTACTTGTGATAGCTAACTTGTATAACGATTTTATTGTGAAGTAGGGGCTTGTTTTTTCGTAGACGTTTTTCGAGGGAGCCGAGGCCCTCTGCCCTCCGGGAGCCGCGGCTCGTCGGCCGGCCCGGTTTTTGGATAGTTTATTTACAAGGATAAGCGTGGCCCGAGGCACTTTGAGTTTTAGGCGAGTGGACGACGCGCAGGAGGTTTAGTCGTTGATATGTGATATATACACTGATTTGTTGTATACGATATAACTTGATTTATCTAGTGCGCTTTCCGTTCGTACTATATTGTTGTTTGATTGATTCCTATGTAGGTGTGTTCTTCGTAGCGAGCGATGTAAGTTCGGATATCTGCATGGCCTCGACAATGGGTAAGACAAGCTTTGCTGGCGAGACAGCAGTTTTGTTTATAAATTATTTACAATTCTTTGTACGTAGATGTAATATTTTGTTGACATTTAAATAACCTGTAATTATGTTATCTAATTTATGAGTTGAGTGCTAATTGAAAGAATTATTAATTTGTTTTGACGTGGCTACGACCCCTCCTTGATTCTTTACAAACACGAGAGCTTCTTATTTCTATCGAGCTTATACTTAGCCTTATCGAAATATTTATTTTACCAAATTAAACCTTGAACGACTTACAATTCTGACGTATTTCCATTAGTACGGAAATTTACATAACCATCACTCATTATTTACGCACCAGCCACTCGGAACCAATCAATAAACTTTTTCGCAGCGATCAAACAGCCGTTAACTCAATGGAGAGCTCAAAGCTCGGTTTGAAGCACGAAAAATCAGCGGATGCCTAAAAGCACTTTCAGGCCCTTTAAGAGCCCCGCGAGCGTTTGCATCTCGACTGAACGAAGGAGGAGGATGCGCTTCGAACTAGACTCTCAAACTTCGGCAAAGAGAGAATGAGAACAAAAAAAGCGAGCTCGTAAAAAGGATCGTAGCTTCTTGGCTCTTCTTGTCGTCGGCGATGCATTCCGGAAACCTCGCCGCGCGTTTAATTAAGTGACGCGCGCGTAATCCGTTCGCTAATTACGATTTACATCTCGCGGCTTGAGAGAATTCATTTCGCATTCCGCGCGTTTTTGTTACGCCGATGCTAATCTTCTCTCGTAAAATCAAGATCCGCGCTGGCAACGCGCTTGTTAGCGGGGTTTAATCAATGATTCGCGCCTCCG